>JAVRXN010000010.1:101412536-101659911 GCA_033556935.1 Timema podura | reverse complement strand
GTTTGCTCCTATAAACCGTTAATTAGACTAAATTAGGAGCAAATGAATTTGGCCCGGTGATTTAAACTGAAATCTTGGCGAATCCGGGGGGGGGGGGGGAGAAAGCGGGGGGTGGGGGGGTTCAGGTCTTGCATTACTAACTTATCTATCCACCATGAGTTCCAGTAGACGTGAACAAGGCTGTTGACCTTTTTTCAAACATAGGTAATTGCAGATTCGAATTTGTTATTTAAAGCTAACATTTTGTTTGCACTAGTTATATTACTTAATTTATTATGATAACCAGGTAATTTTTTTAAAATCTAACTTGTTTCGTTTTATCCTTTCGCTGTAAACTCTTTTAAAACCACAACATAATAAAAATAACTCTTTATTTCATTGTGTACAACTTCCCCTTAAAAACATCCTGGTATTTTTTAAATACACAAAGCTAATAAATAAAAGCTAATAAAAGTTAATTTTTTATTTATTCAGAACGCATGTTAGATATAAACTTAATATGAGCTTCATTAACATTTTTAAAATACCATTAGGATCTAGAGATGACTGTGGAGTATTGTGTGTAATGTTCTATATTTAATTTGTGAGATGTGATCAGTAAAATCTATGTGCTTGGACAGTACAATGTAATTATCCCAAACAAATATTTAAAAAAATGTAAACAATAATTTTAATATTTTAAGTAAAGAGACTATTTTGACAAAAACTAACACATCAAACTGTTATTAATTAAGTCTATTTTGTAACATTTTGATTATCTTGAACGACACTAGATATGGAACCACGACAAATGCATTTAGAGAAGATTTAGCTTAAAGTGGATGATACAGTAAATAACTAGATCTATGATTTTTAGTAATTTATTTTTAATTTACATTTAAGGCTATTCCACTTGGTTTGTAAATTACATAACCATCATAACTAAAACCTGGTATTGAAATTGATTTTGAACATAGTTGAAATTGAACACAATTCAAGAGTCAAAACTTTGAAATTCGGTGATTAATACACTTTCCGGGAGTCTAACTGATGAAATCATGAGATTAACACACCTATTGAGAGTCAGGTGAATAACTTCTGAGAAGTAAAACTGATTAAATCAGCTGATTAATAAACTTCTCAGGAGTCAAACTGATAGAATAAGGGGATAGATACACTTCTAGTAAGTTAAACTGATTAAATAATGCGACTAACACACTTTTCAGGAAACAATATGATTAATTATTGTGATTAATACACTCCTGTATAGTCAAACTGATAAAATAAGGTTATTAATATACTGTTCAGAAGACAAAATGAGGAATAATGTGATCAATACACTGCTAAAAAATAAAAAGATGTAATAAAGTTACTAATACATCTCTCAAGAGACATAAAGCTCAACCCATGTTATTAGCACACAATTAAGTAGCTAAACGGCTTGATCAAAATTGAAGAGGTTGGTGCAAGTACCAGATTAGTGTAAGACACTACATTTTTGAGGAGAATAAAAAAACCTTACAAATTAAATATTCATACATAAAAACATAAACAAACTTAAAATACGATAAGTGAATAGGTCTATAAGAAAATGTATTTATAGACCAAATTTAATTTTCAAATGAAGCAAATAATCTGTTATTTCACCAATACACCCACACATATATTTTATGTATACGCATGGATATAATTATATGAATATACATATATATGCATATACATGTATATTTGCATGTATTAATGTATGCATATATGTATAGAGTAAGTATATATATATGGGTATGTGTCTGAAATATATCACGTATATTAGGATATTGCTATTACTCGAATTTCGAGCTACAAGCCTAGCTTTTCATTAAAGCTCGGAATTGACATCGAAAGTTTTGTAGGCTCAACATTTTCAGGTTTCCTCTTAATGTATGTGAAATTATATTTTTAATAAACAATGGTGAGTACAACCTTTTAATTTAACGATATCAGCAGTTTCACTTATAAATCATTCGGTAACTTAACATCTAGTTAAAATGTATATCAAATTTCACATTAATAATGTAATAGAGCTCTAAAACTACTTTCGACCGGTAAAGTAATTCAATATTTCGTCCATTTTGGACTATCCTCGATTCAAGTTCCAATAGCTAAATAGTGCACTAAATACTTGAATGTTAATTATTTTTACTATTTTGACATGATCCCTTTCTAAAATTATAATTTCTGTTAAAATGAAAATTTAAGATTGAAAGTACATATTGATTTTATTTGAACTTAAAATATTTAAAACTTATATTAATTCATTGACTACAAAATCAGCATTAGTTACTATTCAGCTAGACAATTTTTTGGTCAAACTGTTTAAAACCAATGTTAATCAACATTTTAATATACACAAATACCAAACTTATCACATTTGAATAAATATTTGTTACTACTTTATTTTACTTCATCTACTATTTCATATTGTCTACAAGAAATTGTATTTTAACAATCCTATTTTTCATCTTAAGTTATAAACATCAACTTTTAAAAGCATCAAAAATTGATTTGAAATAAATTTCGTGATAAGATAATTTCTAGCGAGGGCACATGTGAATTTGCACATGGAGGAAAGGAATTGTAAAGCAGGAAGTGACGCAGCATGATAAGTACTTTAATAACTAAGAAACGAAATATGAAACATATGTCAAATTTCTAGCAATGCTAATAATTCTTACGTTTTCTTATAGGGTAATTTAAGTTAAGGTGTCTTGTTTTGGGAAATTATAGCTCATTAAAAGTTTGAGGACTCATTTTAATTCAATAAAAACTTTGTTTTATAAAGGTGATAGCTTTACTTCTATATAAATACAAGTGCTTAAGAAAACAATCTATTACATGTCTAATTTAAAAGTTGTGTCATTTGATTTTATAATTTGCCCCAGTGTATTTTTCAGACTTTATACAGTATTTTAAAAATAAATTACCGGATGTTATATAGGAAGAAAATCGATACAAGTTTATGTTTTTTACATTATTAGTACAAATAAATAGGCCTATAAAGTAAGAAAACTGATCATTTGATAACAATGGAGAAGTTTGAGGGCTGTAGTGCGACTTCAACAATTAATACATTGACAAATAAAGTTAATAAACCATTTCGGGTTTTTTAAAAAAGGGCTGAGAGGGCTGAGTGTAAAAAATGCAATGCCATTTTGAGAACTTCCGCTGGAATCACAACGAGCATGATTTGTCACCTCAACCTTCATCTAAAAAATCTAGCCAACTTTATTAAGTAGAAAAATGAAAAATCCAATTTAAGTTTAACCCAGCAAGAAAAATATAAAAATAAAAGCCCTGATATAAATAGCCAACCATCTATAGATATTATGTTTTGCAAGTCCACTCTACTTTCTAAAGATAGTTCACTTATCATGGAAATAGTTTTGAGTAACGGCAAGATGGTGGCATTGGACTACCAGCTATACACAATTTTTGAAGTTCTAGGTTTTAAATTATTTTGTGCCACCATGGAGACAAGGTATAAACTTCCTTCACCAACAATATTTTTATGAAATATCATTAAAAAAAATAACTTATATAAGGAGTAAAAGAAAGCACTGAAAATATAAATTAGTTCAGATAAAGAACGGGGCTTATACTCAGTTGGTCTAGCCACAGATATACGGACATCCCAGATTATGGAAGGCTATATACCTATGACATGCCACTATATGACAGATGAGTTTATATTAAAAAGTCATGTCCTTGGAATTTTTTTTTTTCCAGGTAGTTATACTGGTGAAGCTATTAGGTCGAAACTGAATTACTTGCTCCAGTCTTGGAGACTTATTCAAATGAGTGTACCTATTTATGTTGTGTCAGACAATGCCAGAAATAATGTAAATGCTCTGTCTTGTACAACAATTAAACATGTCCCATGTTTTGCACAGTCTCCAGCTTGCCATTGCTGACGCAAATAAAGGACTTGGTATCACAGATTTGTTGGCTACTACGCGTAGTATAGTTAGTTCCTATTGCAGTCATAGCTCCGTTGAAAGAGAAAGAGAGAGAGAGTAACAGAGAAAGCAACAACGGCTTGATCATCCTGAATAATCTAATGCAAATGGTTGATACAAGATGGAACCGTGAGTTTGCCATGCAATAATCTAATTTCATCAACATTTTTAATATTCCAATTTCATTAATAATTTATTTCACTTAACTCACATATTTTGTTATATCTCATCTTCCTTTGATTTGTCATTTAATAATCCTTAAGATGGTGTTTAAATACCGAAATATGTCAAAATAAATTCAACAGCTGGTCTTCAATCATCTTTGACATCAAGGCGCAAGGGATTACGTATCAAAACAAGACTTTGAAATCACACATAGTTTTACATTAGATTAAGAAAATATATCCTTATTATGTAACAAAATATATATTTCATTATAAGCTATTCTATATATTTTATTCCTTGATTTTTACATTCACACTTTTGTATTGTTTTAACTTTTTACCAACATTTATTGTTTTTAAAGTATGACGTTTAAATTTCATGTAATATTCAATATGCAACGTAGATTCTGGTTTTGACATGCCTTAATTATACACTTCAACTTGTGTAAAGCGTACCAATGGGGTAAAATTTATTTACCCACCTCGGTGGCGTAGTTAGCTACCGCGTTAGATTCGTGTTAAGCTAAACTGCTGAGGACGGGCAAATTGAGATTCGAATCTCAATCGGGTGGACTGGGGGTGGTTTTCCCAAAATAGTTTTCCACCATCCCTCAAGGCAAATGCGGGCTCACTTTCTCTAAATTCAACCTCCCCAATTCCTAGCCCATTAACTTATTTAGTACTTAAGCGTATAAGCCAAACGGGTAGTAAGACGCAGCGCTAAAAAAATCTATTTCCACTATAATACATAATTTAGTGTTCATTTGAAATGTCTTCATAAATACAGATCAATTTTTTACATATTATGTTGATCATTTTTATTTAGCAATCTTTTTAATTCTTAAAGTTTAATCACAAGTCAATTTTTATTGCAAATTTATTCTTTTGTTTATTCAAGTTTTTACTGTTATAGAATGTTGAAATTATCTTTTATTCAACAATCTATACCTCAATTTTTTTAAAGATGTTAACAATAGTCAATCCTTTGATAATTTTGATATATTTTTGAAAAATCTTTTCATAATTGTTAATGAATTTTTACTGGTTTAGTCCATTGATTACATTAAAACAATATTAGTACATCAATTTTCAAGTCTTATAATTTTGTAAAAGTATTTGCTAAACAACTATAGCAAGCGCTTTTATCAAGATTTGCAGGCTCCGCTATAGTTATTGAAAAGTTTCTTGAAATGTTGTAATACCTGACCCTAGATACAAAGTAATAGTTCTAGATGCACGTGAAAAAGATTTATGGATGCGTGAAATTGTACAAGAAATAAGGAAAACAGCTTAGCCTGGTACTTATCAAGAAACTGGCCCGATAAATGTTGTAAAATCCTCCAAGATAAATTAAAATGAGTCCCTTTGGTCTGCTTTTGACGAAATGAATGAAACACACATACATCTCAAGTAAGCTAACATTTTTAAAGTTTATGGTTTGTTGCCAAATATTTTACAATTCATGACAGTTTGCTGTCATATTTAAATTATGTCGGAACTACAATATACCTTTTACTTTACCATATATAATCAGAGTAAAGATGAGTTTCACCAGCTTAAGATGTTTTTGGGTGAACCCATAATTCCCCGAGGTGACAATCCATGTCTTTGGTGGCACACAAGCAGACACCGTTTGCACCACTAGCCAGACATTGTACTGTGGTTCCAACCACTCAAGTAGACAATGAGAGGCTATCTTGGAAAACAGGAAAGATTATTTCAGTACGTCGGGAGAATATTTTATCTGAAAATGCTGAGAAACCGAGTTTCTCGCATGAGAGACTTTAAACTTGCTAGGCATTGTAATTGTAGAGACACAAGATTGATGTCATTATGTTAGGCTAATATCATGGGTTCTATTGATTCAAATTTATGAACTTTGTTTGTGTTAGTGTCATTTTAAAGACATGAGTGTTAGCACAATTTCAATTTTTTTTTTAGTTTTCTTATTTTAAAATCATTTAAAAAAATATATAGGTGTTATTTTAATTTAAAAAAACACTATTTACATTTCTTAAACATTTTTATACAATATATAATATTTATAAATGAGTGTTATCCTTATTTTAAGGTCATGTAAACGTTATAATATATTTTTTAAATCTCTTTTACACTTTAAAGAGGTAATATTCACATTTTATATTAGTTTTGGCTAGTGACTTTTTAAATATTCTATTTGTCTTTAAGAATAAACAAATATATACTCTTTACAACATTTTTAAATTATGAATATACTCTAACTCGACTCAAACTCGGTAGCTTTTTGAAATACTTGACTTGAGTTCTACTCAAATGAAAATCCCAAGTTCATAGACCCCTATTGTGTATGCATATATGTACAGTACATATGCATATATATACTTACATATATATAGGTGTACTTTAATTGGTGTCAAATCTTCTAGGGGTTTGATCCCATCGACCAAATATTAACAAAATTCACACAAACATTGGTCTAGAAACGTTTAGTTTTAGAGTTATTAAAGGTTTTTCTCAAATATGGATTGGTCATGGGGGATCCAATGAGTGGCCTGTTTAGTCACCAGATTCTAATCCAATGGATTTTTTTTTATCTCTAGTAACACATTTAATTTCCATTGTTTACTCCTGATGCTGACGTTTTAAGAGAGTGTATCTTAAATTAATGTGAGCAAATACATAACATCTCAAGTGTATTCAACAGAGTATGAAGAAACATGGAAAACAGGCTAATAGGGTGCATTCCAAGCAGAGGACACTATTTTGAATAATTATTGTAACAAAATGTTCTTTATTCTTGTGTTTTTGTTTGTTTCTGTTAAACTTTGTCTTGTTTAGTTGTACTGCTTCTTCTGTTGGATTGCTTATTAAGTGAACAAAAAAATTTACCCCTAGCTCAGAAACTAAGCCTTTCTATACAATTATTTTTTGAACTTTTCTTAGTGTTTGGATTGGAATACCCCCTAGAATATTTAACACCAATTAAAATACACCCTGTATGTATACACACATGCATACCTACATTCTACCTAGTTCACCACATTGCACCCTTTCCCTATCTTGAGCTAGTTCTATCCAGTCTACCTTATTACACCCTATCTCTTTCAGGTCCATTCTAATGATATCTTCTCATCTGCGTCAAGGTCTTCCCAATGCTCTCTTCCCATTGAGTTTGCCAGTCAATACACTGAACAAGGTTCTAGAATCTCTCATTCACGCTGCATGTCCTGCCCACCGTAATCTACGAGACTTGACTATCCTAACAATGTTTTGAGATAAATACAAGGTGTGTAGCTTATCATTATGTAACCTCCTCCATTCCCAGTCCTTAGTAGCCTCATGCCTTTCTGGACCAATACGAATATTTTCCTAAGCACCTTGTTTTTGAACATCCTTAATTTGTTTGCGTTGTATATATATATATATATATATATAATAATGTACATATATGTACATTATATATATAATAATTGTACATATTATGTACATACATATATCATATGTGTATATATAGGCCTACATATATGCATATACAACGTGTATCTAAAACATTGCATCAAACTTTGTCAGGATATTCCTTGGGTGAAAATAGAATAATTCACATCAGCAACCTAGGGTCCATCTTGAATAATAAGGGCGGTATACACCCATAAAGATAGAACTAAAAACGCCTGTTGTGTGAAATATTATGAAAACTGCTTAAGGTATTACAACGAATATTTGTATACTACTTATTGCAACCTTTATCATTAATAAATTAAATGTTCTGTTACCGTTACCCACCCCCATTATGTAAAATAAATGGTACGGCACACCGCACAGACTTTCTCTCTCTTTCTATAAACTCGTAAGATTTCTGAACGGAATAATGTACATTGTATCATCACCACTCCATATAAGAACACGCATAAAATAATATACAATGATATATAATCAATGAGAAAAGAGGCGCATCTTTGTCCACCTAAGAGCATTTCAAACAGTTTAATGTCTTCCACAAGGGTCAACACTTCGTATTAAAATTTCGATTTCTGGTTAAATTTTAACATTTTATAAGGTGTTGCAGATCTTCAAGTCATCGCATTGATATTTAATTATTCATTTATACATTTTGACCAATAAAAAATGTAAATATTGATTATTGAGTCTAAAATGGAGATAGATCATTGCTATGCAAACATTTCTCCTAAGAGATTTAAGGAAAAATAACATACTTTTTTAGATACTTATATTTAATTACTCTATGGCATTGGAGAATTATTGCGTTAAGACTTAAGTAGTATATCTTTACAACTAAAGCTCAGAAAATTGTATTAATATATTTGCAAATATCTCAGAAACTGTTGCTTTTATAAAAATATATGTCAAATAAAAGTTTTTTATTTCTAATAGTCCTACAATTTTTCAATGATAAGTTGTTTAGTTTCTCCAATAGTTGTGGAGATATGAAATTAACGCTTCTGTAATGTACCCTAAAAATCATTTTCATAGGAAAATGAAAATAGCCAGTTTATTTATAATCTTAATCAACGCCTAGATACGAATTTTAATCAAAATCGTTTGTGCAGATTTTGAGAAAACCAATTTTTTCTCTTTTCGCCCTTCAGTAAACTACCCTTAATTTTAAGTTTTTATAGACACACAGACAGACGGCATTGCAAAGACTATTTTTTAGGGTTCGGGGGGTCATGAGACGTCGACATCCATCAACATTTCAGGTTAGTTTTTTTTTACGGTCGCAATACTTAAACTTTAATGTCCAAAAAGTTAAAAAATTCATATAATTGCGTATAGATTGAAAGTTATTGATTTTATAAAAATATGTTTCGGATAAAATATCTGTATTATAAATATATATACATATTTGTAATGCTAAGTAATTTCATATCTCAAATAGTTTCGGAGCTATTTAAAAAAATGTTAATTGACGCATCAGACCGGAGCCCTTAAAGACATTTTGCCGAAATATTGAGGGTAGCCATTTTATTTGTAATATTTGATAATGTTTATAAATGAAATTTAATCAAAATCGTTATAGCCGATTTTGAGAAAATTGACTTTTTCTCCTTTTACCCTTCAGTAAACTACCCTTAATTTTAGGGGTAGATATCCAATTCCAAAAACCCCTCGGGGCAACCCTATGAAAACCCTAGATATCAAGTTTCAGCTCAATCGGTAAAATAGTTTAGGCTCTAGTTGGAGGTACAGACAGACAGACAGACAGACAGACAGACAGACAGACAGAAATTCAAAAACCACTTTTTCGGATTCAGGAAGTCATGAAACATTAAAATTCATCAAAATCTCGAGTTCGATTTTTTTGACGATCACCATACTTTCTCTACCTGTAAGATAGAGAGAAAGTATAAAGGGGGGGGGGGGGGGTTGTAAGACTTTTTTCTGCAATAAAATATGTAAGATTAAGTATTGCCAATTTTGACTAAAGATTACAAAAGATGGAGTAAAAATTAACAAAAAAAGGTGTATATTGGAGAAACTGTCTAGCTTCCTCCGTTTCCGAGTTAATCACACAAGTTTGAGCTCAGAGACAAATGTATCTAACACAGCTAGCAACACAGCTATACTGGCTCCCTAGCTGGCAGGAATTAACACTTGTCTTTGAAATCACATATGCATTTATTATCTCGGAAACGGGGAGAGAGACAGTTTCTTCAAGATACCTTTTTTTGTTAATTTTTACTCATGTTTTGTAATCTTAAGTCAAAATCGGTAATACTTACTCTGACATATTTTATTGCAGAAAAATGTCTTACAACCCCGTCTTTTTTACATAATGGGGGTGGGTAACCGTAACAGAAAATTTAATTTATTAATGATAAAGGTTTCAATAAGTAGTATACAAATATTCATTGTAATACCCTAAGCAGTTTTCATAACATTTCACACAACAGTCACCCGCCTCGGTGGCGTAGTTAGCAAACGCGCTAGTCGTGTTGAGCTCGACCGCCGAGGACGGGGAGATTGAGGTTCGAATCTCGGTCGGGTGAACTGGGGTTGGTTTTTCCTAAATGGTTTTCCACTCTTCCTCCACGCAAATGCGGGTTCACTTCCTCTAAATCCAGCCCTCCAAATTCCTAACCCATTAGCGTAATTAGTACTTAAGCGTATAATCCGAACGGGTAGTAAGACGCGGTGCAAATATTATTATTATATTATTACACACAACAGTCGTTTTTAGCTCTATCTTTAGGGGTGTATACCACTCTGATTATTCAAGATGAACCCTAGGTTGCTTATGTTAATTATTCTATTTTCACCCAAGGAATAGCCTGACAAAGTTTGATGCAATGTTTTATATACACGTTGTATATGTATGTACAAGAACAGATAGTCCTATATATACAAATAACATCTAATTAAATAATTTTAATTAGATGTTTATTATATTTTTAGGAAGGTAATCTATTTAATATTTTGCAAACCAGCTTATAAACAAACCTTATAAAGATCCAAACAAATGAAACACACTATTAGCATACTGTTCAGAAACCAAAATGTTGAACCCTGACTTTAAGAGACTGCTAAAGATCCAAACTGGTGAAACAAGATTATAATTTACTTACGGGTCAAACTGTTTATACCAGGTTATTAGCGTACTGATAGGAAGTCAATTTTATAATGAGACACACTGCTTATCCCAGGTTATTTACACCCATTCAGGAACCAAGCTGTTAGAACTTAGTTAATTAAACGTTTTTAGTAACCAATCTATTGTAATCAAGTTATTAACATATTTTTCAGCAGTAAAAATACTAGAATCATACTTTTAAAATATTTTCTAAAATGTTAATACACATTCATCAGGATGAAATTATTTGTATTTTAGTCACTACGAATAGGCTAATTACACTAATGTGTTAGAAAGAGGAAGGTTGACTTTAAAGGAAGTATGCACGCATTTGCAGGGAGGAATAGTAGAAGAGCTTAATGGAAAAATAAATAAAATGGGAAAAAACACCCTCAATTCACTTGACTGGGAATAGAAATTCCATATTCACGTTATGGACAGACCAGTCTGTTGCGAGAAAGAAGCTTTAGACCATTCAACCACTGAAGCAGGTAATTGCTGTTTTAGAATCTAGGCCCTATTTACTTTTGACAATCTGATTTAATCAGGGTAATTAACCCATATCTCATTTAAAAAAATTGAAACTTGATTATTAATACAATGATAGGAAGATAAAATGTTTAACCTATTTAATAGCACATTTATTACCGATAAAAATTTCTTGAATCAGGTTATTATATAGTTCCTGACAGCTACACTGCGTAAATTAGGTCATTAGCACATTAATAGCTAATTTACGCTTCTGAAACCATTTTATCAATTTAATGATTAGGAAACAATCTTCTAAATACTGGCAGTTAACATAGTGCTCTAAATACTAATATCTGAATGATTTTTACTAACACATTGCACAGGAGCCAAACACCTGCATACTGATTATCAACACATTGCAAATGAGCCAAACACCTTAATACTGGTTATCAACTCATTGCACGGAGCTAAACATCTGAATACTGGTTATCAACACATTGCAAAGGAGCCAAACACTTGAATACTGGTTATCAACACTTTCCAAAGGAGCCACACACATGAATACTGATTTTCAAAACATTGCAAAGGAGCCAAACACCTGAATATTGGTTATCAACACATTGCAAATGAGCCAAACACCTGAATACTGATTTTCAACACATTTCAAAGGAGCCAAACCCCTGCATACTGGTTATCAACGCATTGAAAATGAGCCAAACACCTGAATACTAGTTATCAACACATTGCAAATGAGCCAAACACCTGAATACTGGTTAAAAACACATTGCTCAGAAACTGAACAGCTGAAAATGAGCAACTAGCAGATTGTTACTAACCAATCATTCAATCAAATCAACCTGCGATCAGGAACCCCTAAGATAAGCAATGAATTTACCAGCTGTAACCATTTTCTAACTTTCATCACCCACTTCTATGTTATTGTTGATATATATTTTCTAAACTATCAAATTCGTGTGTATATATATATATATATATATAAGAGTGAAAAACTAAAAATTATCTTATTGTGTTATATATATTTAAGTTAGTTAAGTGATTAACAAATTCTCGTTTTTGATCATACTACACAAACAATAAAAACCTTTTTCGTATCGTTTTGACGATTATTTAATAACAATAAAGTTTTTATATAATTTGTTCTTTGTGATTTGTTATATCTTATATCTCATCAAGCCTAAGATTATTTGTGTTCGATTTAAGCTTTGTTCAAACAAATGCAATCGTTGTCATCTTTTAAATTAAAATATTACATATATTTATTAAAAAATGTCAAAGTATCGCTCCCTAAACCAATGTAATGTTTGATATTTTAAACATATTTTAGCAATGAAACCTTCACCATATTAAAACAACTTGAAATAATATGATGGACGTAGGAGATCTGAATTGAATTAAAATGTTTGTTCTCTCTAAATATAAAATAATTAAAGTTCCCCATTATGATCACAGTTGATGGATGATACATAGATTTTAAAAGGGAATAATTCGATACAGTTGTCACATTTTCTTCAAGATTTGTGTATTATGTCTTATTTGAACTATTTAGCTCATTACTTTTGATAGTTTGAAAATATTAATATTGATTTGCATATCGGTATTATGATTATTTAAAAAAAATAAGTTTGTATCAACTTGATAAATAATCAGTTCTCTTGAAAGTTTATTAACTGAAAGTTTTGGATGGATTCAATTCTATGCATAATGGATACTAAAACGTAATTATAACTTTGTATTTATTTAAGGTTAAACAAGATAGTAGAGTCCATAAAATTTTCACAAATTAGGAGTTGTGGTGAAACGTGCAGGTAACCTCCCATCTTGACGTTTCCTTGAAGCTCTCAAAGGTTGGCAATAAAAACTGTGGAACGGATCTTTACATAAATCGATTGTTCTTCCATGAAACATAGTTATTATTTGACGGTTTGTAGCATGGGCATCTTTTCTTTCTGATTGAGTCTTAGTAATCGTTGATGTTTCTGGAGTTACCACCACTGTATTCAGGCTTGCTGCGCTAGGGATTAGATTTGCATTAGAAGAATAAGTTTGTGGTTCTTTTCTCGGGCTATTATCAACCAAAGTTTGAAAAGGAGTTTTAAATGTACTTATTACACGCTCAGTCGTGGTCGTTGGCTTGGAGGTAGTCTTTGGGACAATAGTTGTAAGTTGTGTTTCAGTATTCAAAATTGGTCGAAAAATTGTTCTCAATATCTCTTCTGGTTTTTCTGATATTTTAAATGTAAAAGGGGGATTTGTTGTAGTTGGTTTGATAATATCCGGTAATATTTTCGAAGGTTGCAAAAATGAACTATCTGCTACTATAGGAGAGGATGTATCTTTTTGCCTTCGAAATACTTGACCATTGTTACGGCGTCTTTTATTAGGATCCACTTTTTGACATAAAAAGCTGTGAAAGGGGTCACTGCAAATATCTTGGCCATGATGATGAGCATGATCGTGAATGTGATCATTGTTTCCATCTTTCTTTGAAGGAGAAGACACAGGTGCCTTCAGAGTTACGATCTGTGGTGTCTGGGCTGCTCCTAAGAATGTGTTATCAGTTTGATTGATAGGAACATTTTTTGCTAGTGAAATTACGGGCTTTTGGGTAGTTGAGGTTATAGGTTTTTGAGTAGTTGAGGTTGTTGGTTTTTGAGTAGTTGAGGTTGTTGGTTTTTGAGTAGTTGAGGTTGTTATATTAACAGTAGCTATGATATTAGTTTGTAATTGGTATGGTGTTATAAATGAGCTTTCTCCTGCTAATATATTGTTTGTCACCTTAGGTCGGTTGGAAGCACTTCCTGAAATTCGTGGCCTTTCTTTGGCTGATCTACCTTTGTCACACAAGAAAGCGTGGAAAGGATGATTACATATATCTTCTTCTTTGGTTTTAACAGGATTGGTTTTAATAACAGTTGGCTGTGGTTGCTGTGCTGCCTGTGAACTAAAATAATCAGGGATTTTTAATGGCTGTAGCTTTGACAATTCAATTGATGAACTATCCCCAAAGAGATTGATTGGTTTTGTTGTGGTGGTTGATACAATCCTTTTAGTAGTTGTTATAGGAGTTTCTGTTGTTTTGGGTTTGTTTAAGTTTGGTTCTAATTCTGAAAATTTCACAGTTATTGGGACACCAAATGAAGAAGCCCCATCGGGTATTACATATTTGGTCTTTGGAGATGGATTGCACAAGAAACTGTGAAAGGCGTGCTTACACTGATCAGTTTTTTCTGTTTGCCTTATTGTTCTTTTAAGATGTCCATTATCTGACACTCTGACCCTCATTTGACTAATAAGATCATTAATTTGTAGGGGAGACCCAATAGAAGCATTCCACAAGAGGAGCAGTTGAAGAAGAATCGGTACACCTATAACAAACTGAGAAGAAATATAACAATTAGTACAAAACTATGTGAATTAGTTTGAAGTGTGTTTGTAAGATATAAACCAAGTTCAATTTTAATTTAATTTGGTTTCACTTGGAATGATGTTTCATAAAATGACCCATATATTTCCAACTATAGATATAATTAGGTATATAGCTCAATAAATTACTAGAACCTATAAAATACATTGTATTACATATACCATTAAAAGTTAAGTATGTTTTAATATAAAGGGTCAAACATTATAAAGTACATGATATCATTTGTTTTTAGCATTGCGTACTGCTAACAGATTTGGTTGTACGCTTATGTACTAAAACGCTAATGGCTTAATGGTTAAGAAAGGCTTATTTGTGTGAAATTGTACCCACATTTGCGTAGAGATAGAATGGAAATCCATTTTTGAAAACCCAACCTCAGTACACACGACCGAGATTCGAACCTCGATCTCCCCTTCATCCCAAGTCTAGTTTATTGCGAGAGTGATGCCTTAGACCATGCGGCCACCAAAACACGTGATATTTTTAGTAAAACATCAACTAAATATATTAATTTATCAAACTAAGTTACTATATGGTTTGGAATAAAACTATTATTGACACTATAATAAATTATTTTATATTATGATACTTTTAAAAATACTAATAACAATTATTTTACAGTGAAAGAATTCATTTTAAAATACAAATCTTTTACTCTTTAATAATTAATTTAGTTCCATAATTTAAAAACAAACAATAAAAACATGTTTGGTAAGAGATTCTGGAAACATACACCCAAAAATGACGCGTTAGACCATACGACCACCGATGCAGATATTTGACATGCCAAATGATTCCATGATTTGAGTACTGTAAATAAACTGAGTCTTGTCTTTAAAAATTTGTTTTAGTAATGTAATTTACTGGGTCCCAAATGACTTGCTCCAAAAAGGGCCCAATTACATTATTTATAAATATTGTTATATCATGCAAATACTTATTTATATAAACCAAAAGTAGTTATTTAAATAAATATAAAAGGCATCAGATGTCTATAAAATAATATGCACAATACATCAGCTGTTCACAAAAGAATATGCAAAATACATTATTCATTGCCTAAATATAATGCAAATGGAGTAGGGAGTTGATTAGGGAGTCTAAAATGGAGATAGATCATTGTTGTACAATCATTTATCCTAAGAGGTTTAAGGAAAAATAACATAAACTTTTTGAAAGACACATATATTTAATTACTCTATGGCATTGGAGAATTATTGCGTTAAAACTTAAGTAGTATCTCTTTACAACTAAAGCTCACAAAATTGTATTAATATATTTGCCAATATCTCAGAAACTGTTGGTTTTATAAAAATATATTTCATATAAAGGCTTTTTTATTTTTAATAGTACTACAATTGTGCAATGATAAGTTATCTAGTATCTCAAATAGTTGTGGAGATACGGAAATTTCATCTTTTGTAAAGTACCCTAAAATTAATTTTCATGGGAAGATGAAAATATCCAGTTTATTTATAATCTTAATCAACGCCTAGATACTAATTTTAATCAAAATTGTTACAGCCAATTTTTTCTCTTTTCGCTCTTTATTAAACTACTCTTAATTTTAAGTTTAAACAGACACACAGACATACGGCATTGCAAAGACCACTTTTTAGGGTTCGGGGGATCATGTGACGTCGACATCCACCAACATTTCAGGCTTGAATTTTTTTACGGTCGCAATACTTTACCTTTTGTTTTCGAAAAGTTAAAAAACATATATATTTGCGTATAGCTTGAAAGTTATTGGTTTTATAAAAAATATGCTTCGTTTAAAATATCTGTATTATAAATAGATCTACATATTTGTGATGATAAGTAATTTAATGTCTAAATAGTTTCTGATATATGATACAAAATTATAATTTACGCATCAGACCGGAGCCCTTAAACTCATTTTGCTGAAATATTGAGAGTTGCCATTTTTTTTTTTTTAATTTATAAATGTTAGTCAAAATCGTTAGAGCCGATTTTGAGAAAATCGACTTTTTCTCTTTTTGCCCTTCAGTAAACTACCCTTAATTTTAGGGGTAGATATCCAATTCCAAAAACGCCTCGGGTAAACCCTATGGAAACCCTAGATACCAAGTCTTAACCCGATTGGTAAAATAGTTTAGGCTCTAGTTGGAGGTACAGACAGACAGACTGAAATTCAAAAACAACTTTTTCTGATTCGGGGGGTTCATGAAACGTCGAGATTCATCAAAATCTCGAGTTCAATTTTTTTTACGATCACAATACTTTCTCTACCTGTAAGATAGAGAAAAAGTAAAAATAAATGTCTCCCCAGTTATACATCTCAATCTAGCTGTGTTATTACCAGCATCCAAAGAGATAAAGTGTGATGTGTTCGGACCAACAAATAAAGATTGAGTTATTATTTTTTAGCTAAAGAGATATATTTTATTTAAATATTTACAGCCATGCAGCAAATAACGGTTTTCATGGTGACTAAACAAAGAATGAAAAACTGAAAATTATCTGTTGAAATCGGGTTTTCGTGGAAAAATACTATTTTTTCCGACATCCTGGATTCCTAACAGTTAAAATGAGTGTTGGTTTGTCATAATCTGTTCAGTCAATTCCTCGTAATTTCGATTGCCGGAAACGGGTTTATCAAATTATATATAAGGATAGATTTTGATTTTTATGTTATAATGTAATAATATATACAAGCTTAAAGTGATATATTCTAAATTTATGGTACTTTTTTCTATTAATATTTGCAATTGAAATAATTTTGGAAATTAAAATAGAAATGAAATTGTGAAAATTATTTTAATTCATTCAACTTATTGGAACAACACAAGCTCTAAGCGACTTCATATAAGGGAATGGAGAAAAATTAGAAGCATTTGAGCCTGGCAACATGATTGATAGGCCGAATCATAATGGCGTGTCAAGGTTGAACACAGACTTCCTGGGTCAGAATCAAGCACACATTTAGGCTAAAAAAAACTATGCTTCATAACAGGAGTATCAAAAAACACTGGAAACATCAGCAATTTCAAAAATCACGCCACTTTTCAAAAGTATCAAAAGTTCCTCAGCTTATAAAAAGTTTCAACAAATATGTAGCATATTGTCGGTTTCAACAAACACGATGCACAATAAAAGTCTCAACAGACACCCTGCACAACAAAAATCTCAACAAACACGCTGCACACCGGAGGTATCAATAAACACACTGCACAACATAAGTTTCAATAAACACGTCGCACACCAGAGATATCAACGAACACACTGCAAAAACAAAATATCAACAAACACACGGCATCCCGAGGTATCAACAAACACGCTGCAAAATCAAAGTCTCAACAAACACGCTGAATACCAGAGGTATCAACAAACACGCTGCAAAACCAAAGTCTCAACAAACACGCTGAATACCAGAGGTATCAACAAACACGCTGCAAAATCAAAGTCTCAACAAACACGCTGAATACCAGAGGTATCAACAAACACGCTGCAAAACCAAAGCCTCAACAAACAGGCTGAATACCAGAGGTATCAACAAACATGCTGCAAAACCAAAGTCTCAACAAACACGCTGAATACCAGAGGTATGAACAAACACGCTACAAAACCAAATTCTCAACATACATGCTGCACAACAGATGTATCAACAAACACGCTACAAAACCAAATTCTCAACATACATGCTGCACACCAGAGGTATCAACAAACACGCTACAAAACCAAATTCTCAACATATATGCTGCACACCAGATGTATCAACAAACACGCTACAAAACCAAATTCTCAACATACATGCTGCACACCAGATGTATCAACAAACACGCTACAAAACCAAATTCTCAACATACATGCTGCACACCAGATGTATCAACAAACACGCTACAAAACCAAATTCTCAACATACACGCTGCACACCAGAGGTATCAACAAACACGCTGCAAAACAAAAGTCTCAATAAACATCACCACACTTAACAAACATTATTAAGTGTTGACGAAGCTTGACCTTAGTGACCCCTTGCATGCCACAATGATTGCATCGCTTTCTTGGTAGTGACCTACTAAGCAAACTACAAGAGTTGGATTTCTTTCGGCTAGGCCTACGTTTATTCTTGCAAACGGCAATGGGAGTGTTGAAGAAATGGTTGAGAAATGTATTGAAATAACAATAGCCTTCACACTGTCTGATCATAACAATTTACATCTTACTCAATCAAAAATGTGTTTCTCCTGTACAGTGATTCTCAAACATATTTTTGACCAAGTCAAAGGGAATGAATACACAGAAATTTAAGGTGGGAATGTAGGGGAAGTTTGTGAAAAGAATTTATATTTTAGGTTTTATAGCAAAACTTTTTTTGGCCAAAATAAATCAAATATTGCTTAGGTATAAACATATAGTTTAATTTTCTTCACATGGTGATATCAACAGCTGTTGAATATCTGTCAGGAGCAAAGCAGCATTAGATGACGAACTTTTTAAATGAAGAGGAAATGTCATTAAATTCCAGGACACCCTTGACAGATATTCAATAACTTTTGGGTCAACATGGGAAGAAAATTAAACTCTATGTCTGTACTTAAGCAATTTTTGATTTATTTTGACAAAAAAAAAGTTTTGATATACGAACTACAAAAACACTTAACTTTTCTCGCGTCCCCTTACCCCACTTTAAAATTCTTTTTTTTTAGATTCTTATCATTTTCTTGTGCCTTGCACCTAGTCTACCTAGCCTGGAATATAGATCACGGCTACAAACAATTGTCTTACTAGAACTCAGTACCAAATTTTATTTCTGGTAAGCATTCCTTGCAATAGACCATGTAAACCCAACTAATGTTAGGAAGGGTGGACTTAAAGGCCTTTTTCCCTGTCAGATTTCGGCTATATAGTAGGATTTTGGTAGGATAAAAAACCTTTCAGATTTTCCTTCCTACTATTTTTTTTATTTGGAACCGCGTCTTACTACCCGTTTGGGCTATACGCTTAAGTACTAATCACACTAATGAGTTAGGTATGAGGAAGGTTTAATTTAGAGGAAGTGAGCCCGCATTTAAGTGGAGAGAGAGAGTGGACAACTATTTAGGAACCACCACCCATTCCCAACTAACCCTATTGAGATTCGAACTTTGATCTCCCCGTCCTCGGCAGTCTAGCTCAACATGAATCTAGCGCGTTAGCTAACTACGCCACCTATGCGGGTTTCCTAACATTATCAGAAGAAACATTTTTCTTTGTTATTTATTAAGAATTTTACGTTAATGCAAGATTGAAGAATGTTATGTCTACTAAATGTTAATTTCCAGCTTAATAGGGGAGTTTTAACTATGCTAAAAATGATTAAATACTGAGTGAGGCTTTGTTTTTATTTTAGTAAGTAAATGTTTTAAGAAAATAAGAAATAATAACTTTAAAAAATTGATCTAACAAAGCTTTTGAGCTATTTATTTGGTTAATAATATTTAAGGTACCTATTGCTCCATTTATTTGACAATCGCGATTGATTTTACACATTATTTAAAATCATATCTTAAAATATACTATAATTATAATTTAATATTTATTAAATAGTCTTGTTAGTCGTAACAATATACCTACCTACAGATAAAATTTCAAGTATTTGCCATTTTGAGACCAAACTATTGATGGCGAAGGGAATGGATGAGTCGTGCATATAATCAGATCACATTTAGAAAAAAATATTAAATTATTTTAATAACTCTTATTCTAAAATAAATCAACAAACATATAGCTTGTGACACAGGAATCAATTATGGTAGTACAAAAACATGGAAAATGGTTGAAATATAACATTATTAAAGATGCAAAGGTCACAAGTGTGTTTGTACATTTCTTAAATTCTTGCAAAAAGATAATAATTATAATATTGTTCGTCTGGGCCAGTAGTGGAAAAAGTACTAATGTACCGTTATCCAGGGACCGCCCGGATGTACTAATAGTGCATCCTTTCCGTGGAGGCTCTTTCCATGTCCCGATGAAATGAGGTGATGGTGACAGTGATTATGAGGGTGATAGTGAGTATGAGAATGTGGAACCAGTAGAAACTCTTAAATCTAACTTAAGCCTAACTAACCAATTCCTGGTGAACGTTGGGGTAAATCGTCTTTGGAGATAAATTATTGTGCTTAAGTTATTCATTTATAATCCTATAAATATTTTTACTTGCTAGTACAAATAGATATCTAGATGAACATAAGCTTGTATTGTTTGTACCACCCTCGTAAAGCCTAACCTAGGTTTCAGTATTAAAGTCAGCAAGTTATAGCGACGGACTCCAAAAAATCAAGTGACATACTAGATTTGATTGAAACAAAAGCTTTTTTTTATATATATTTTACCAGTATTTGACGTAGTATTATGTCTTATATTTTTAAATAGTTGACATTAGTATTTGAAAACGTTCCCAGACTGAAATTCGAACCACTTTAAGGAAACATTCAATAGGCCTACAGGCATAGAAAAATGTATTTTACAACATAGTTTGTATGTGATAACTTGGGAGGTGGTCTGTGTCATGAAAAATGTATTATTGGTTAAATGTGTGTTTCCCCCTTTCACAGTAATGAATTAACGGCCTCGAGTTGGATGCTGTGTCTGTTCTAGATTTAAGTTAGTTATTAAGTGGTGTGTTGATATAATCAGTCGGTTCATAAAGTGCACATTAAAAACCTCAAACAAATTAAATAAATAGTAGCACCAAACATAGACGATATAAGTTATAACAGTGTTAGCACTTCACTTTATGCTAAATAGTATTTGCATTGATCTGACACCTTAGCTCAGTTGATAACATGTATGTCTATTTAGCTAAGGGTACCAGATTCGATTCCCGGTATGGTTGAAAAATTATCATTGGTGAAATGTGGGTTTAACCTTTCGAAGTGATAAATTAACGGCCGGGGACTGGGTGTTGTACCTATCCTATTCTTTAAGTTAGATTATAAGGCATATGAAGCTATGACAGGCCTAGCGAGCCGGTAGTGGAAAATATATAGCTTGAATAAAAAAACTGACCCGTACCATAGGCTGGAAATAGTAATGGATGTAAAGTAAAGTATTTGTATTGATATTTAACTTGAAAGGTATCAAGCTTACGTTTTGTCGGATTACACAATGGAGTAGCTTATAAGACATGACCATAGACTGTTCAAAGTACCTTTCAGGGTAAAAAGTTTTCATTTTATGTATTTTTTTCCCTTACTAACTAATCTAATAAAGATATTGGTTTTAGCTGCATAATATACTTATGTTCCTCAGATAATCACTAAAACTGGATTAACCAACTAGCGTAGTACGTTATAGGCTCAGAATTATGAGATAAAATTGAAAGTAAAAGTGGTAGGGGTAAAAGCAAGTTAAATGATAAAAGGTCACAATAAAAAAATTCTCGTTTTACTAGTTTTATTTATAATACTAACAAAGTATTTGGACTTGTATTAATAAATATTTTATTTACTTTAGAAAATCAAAAGATTTTAATTCGTTGTTTCTAATTATTTATTAAATGTGCATTATTTAATAACGACTATTAGCTTACAGGACTTAACATTTACTATTATAATTTATTAAACAAATCAATTATAATTATAAAAATAATTTGTTTCAAATTAAATGTGATCACAATATTCCAGTTTTATGCTAAACGTTGGCTGCCAGCCGCTTTTAAGATGTATCACAAGTTTTTTTTTTTTAAAAAAAAAGCTTCAGAATCCACTTAACAAATGATTGTTTGACATTTACCAATTATCAAGACCTTTCACTTGAAACACGTTTTCGAAAGTCTTCCATCGAGATGTGTCTAATTATATCACTTAATGCAAATCAATTGAGTGAGGGAGACGGAAGGACTCAAGATAGTTCTCGCGTCTAAGTCGTGAGGATGATGATGATGATGGTGATGATGTTACCGATGAAGCTTTTTAACGTTCGGTGAAAACTAGAAAGTGAAGAAGGAAGTGATCGTTCTATGAATCTAGTAAAAAAAAAAAAAAAAAAAAAGTGTTCAATTGACTGGTCCTGTTGCCATAGGAGACAGGGGTAGAGGGGAAAGGGGAATAGGAAGAAAAGAAAAGGTATGTCGAATGGTATTAACCAACGTGGTTCTGTAAGACGACTCAGAAGAATTTTATTTGATAGTATGCCAATAATTCCGCACAGAAACATAAATTATTTGTGATGCAACATTGACATGAAACCATTAATCAACTATTGTGGAATTATTAAAATTACCCATCTAAAATGTCATCAGAACTAAATTGACAGGAAATAATATACGTTTAAGTAGATATTAATTTATCATTTATATTCAAGGTAATAATAATAATAATAATAATAATAATAATAATATTGCGCTTCTGGGATACGTCAATCTGTAGCCCATTGGAAAGATTAGCCAGTACTAATATAATGTTGTCCTGGGGACGTCCGAACGTACTAATCGTACATCCTTTCCATGGAGACGCTTTCAATATCCCGATGAGATAAGATGAGATGATGGTGATAGTGAGTATAAGAGTACGGAACCAGTGGGCACACTTAAACCTAACTTAAGCTTAATGAACCAGACCCTGGGGACCTTTGGGGGTATTTTACCTTTGGGGAGAATACCCAAGGTACCAACCAATAATCGTACCTGGGATCCCTAGGATCGTAGCCAGGTGCTTTGAACACTACACCATGGGGCCGTTTATGTATTAAAGGTATATAACGTACACTTTTTGAACTAATTATATCAACACACGACTTATAAATTAACTTAAATATAGAACAGACACAACAACCAGTCCTCGGCCATTAATTTATCACTGTGAAAGGGGGAACCCACATTTCACCAAATTATAAATTTTTCGGACATGCCAGGAATTGAACCCGGAAGCCTTAGATCAATAGAGAGACACGCTACCAACTGAGCTAATGTGATGGACGTTTAAAAAGACCCTATACATATTTCCGTAAGAATTTTAATATTCAATTGTGAATTGTTGTACTTGGCCAAGTCGTAGTATGGAGGAAAATGGTTCATTTTACTTATCTAAAACTCAGAGACCGGGGTAAAATAAAAGTTTTCTTCTAACGCGCACACAATTGACCAAAACTCTCATCTAAGTTCACATTATATTTATTTATTTATTTGAAGTATTTAACGTGCACTTTCTGAACCGACTAATTAAATCAGCACACGAGAATTTCTATGAGCGAGAGCGAAAAGGCCTACCAATTTTGTCGGGACAGGTATTTACACATACCTTCCAGGGCTATTTTACATGCCACACAATCGATATGGGACCAACGGCCTTACTTCCCATCCGAAGGAAGTTGTGCCACGGATTTTTATTGCTCAAGTCGACTTAAGTGGTCTTGAAGTAAAGTGCTTGCCTCAAGACCCGATGTTCATGGGTTCACACCCAACAGGCGTCAACAGATTTTTCTGGACCGATAAAAATCCGTGGCACAACTTCCTTCGGAAGGAAAGTAAAGCCGTCAGTCCCACGTCGGTCGTAGTGTGTAAAATAACTCTGGAAGCCACGTGAAAATACATTTTATGATAAAATTGGTAGGTCCTTTCACTCTCGCTCATAGAAATTCTCGCGTGCTTATATTAATGATTCTGTTCAGAAAGTTCACGCTAACCACCTCAAATAAATAAATAAATAATATCTCAATAAAAATCCTTTGACACCAACTGGGTTTGAACCCACTGACATAAGGTCCTGAGATGAGCACTATACCCAAAGAACAACGAGATTGACTTCTTCCTGGTAGAAATGTGATTATAATACTCAATAGAGCATTTCGTACAGTGGCGTTCTGGCCCGAACAGGCCAATGACTTGATTTGGCTATTTATTATAGATAATAATTATGTACAAAATCAATAAATATTCTATTTTCGTAATGATTTTTAAGTTCTAGACTAGTTTGAGAGTATACTATTTAACTTTTTATCTATATCTTTATTTTTATAAAAATTTATTTTTTTTACACAAAGCTAAACAGGATTAGGCTAAATTAATCAACCTAATCTTTGCTTAGGTTCGGAACCATTAAGTAATTATTCTAAAGTAATTTTTACCGATTTTCTCTAAATTTTGGTATTGTTCCTCTTGTTAAATTTATTTGTCCTTGGTTAATGTTAATTAAATTTGTTTAAAATATCTTGAGTTATTTAAATTTTGTTTATATCCTACTAAACCACCTCTGTGGTCCAATGGTCATAGTTCCTGGCTACAGATCCATTGGTCCCGTGTTCGAACCCCAGCGCATTCAGAAACTTTCTGTGAAGCAGTGGGTCTAGAACGAGGTCAAACTCAGCCTCATGTTGACAAATGAGGAGCTACTTGGTTAAAGACGTAGCAGCTCTGGTCTAGAAAATTGAGAATAGCGGCCGGAGGGTTCATTGTGCTGACCAAATGACTACCTCTATCTGCAAATGTTGGCACTATTATCGGTAACAGCGGCGGACACTTGGTCGGTATAGCTCGCTTGTGGGCTCCCGACACGAAGTTTTATTCTTTTTAAATCCTGCTAATAAAGCTAGTATAATCTCTTAGCTCAGTAAGGAGTGCGTCTATCTTCTGCGTAAAGGATGATTTTATTTCTGGTAGCCAAGAAATACATCGTTCTTAAAATATTGTTTTTCTCTTTCCTCTTGATTCATTTTGACCACTTGGGAACGACGTTGGACTCAAATAACCTTTTTCTAAATGCGAGCCTTGGAACAGGGTGGACATTTTTTGGGAAGCCATCAAATGTAAAATAACTAAAAAATATATTTCTACTTTCGTATTTGGAACATCAATCCAAATTTGCTCTGAAAAATGTTAAAATCAGTTTTTTTAACATTCAGCGCTATTAGTTAAACCCCCTTTTGATTTAATGATATTATATTTAGATTTACTATACATTGTCAACTAGGATTTTTTTGTGGAACCCTAAATACATAATTACTTCCTATATTGTATTATATATAAACTCTAATGTTCATTGACACAGTTACAAAAACTACGCCATCCATCCCTGTTTTGAGGTACAATAATTCCATCCAATCCACTTCATTACACTCTATCTCTATCTTGAGCTAGTTCTATCCAGTTCACCTTACACATCCTATCTCTATCTTCAGCTAGTTCTATCCAGTTCACCTTACACATCCTATCTCTATCTTGAGCTAGTCTATCCAGTCCCCCTCATTACACCCTATACTTATTTTGAGCTAGTTCTATCCAGTTCATCTCATTACATCCTATCGCTTTCAGGTTCATTCAAAAGGCCGATTCACACGGGACGCTAAGCTAAGCTAAGTCTGCTCTGCTAACATTTTAGAAAAATAGCGGACCATATATTGAAATGTATTGGTTCACACAGAAAGCTAAGCTGAGCTAAGCTATGCCTTGCTACGCTGCGCTTTTTTATTTCCGATTGCTGGCCGGGCAATTTTTCCATCTACCATCTAGAGCCATCTTACGTTGCGCATGCGCATAACGCAGCTTGGGCTCCGTGTTGAACAGACACAGTGCTGGTTTAGTAAAAATAACTAAAGAAGTGTTGAAGTTTTTTTTCAGTTTGTTTCATGTTGTATTTAAATAATATTCTATTTAGGTTTTATATTTAATAAAGGTTTTTATATTAAATTGGTAGCGTTAATTGAACAAGTCAAAACTACACCTCCTAAATTTTCTTCAGCTTCCAAAACAGCTGCTAACAGCAGCATCTTTTCCTCCTCAGTACTATAATCTGAACACAAACAAGACATTTTGGAGAACGCCATCATGAATAAAGTTCACTGGAGCCGGCCAAAAAGAAACAAAACTGAATTCTGGAGTGAAAGGACCATTGCTTAGCTTAGCAATGAGTGTGAAACCAAACTGACAAAGTATTAGCAGAGGACAGCACAGCTTAGCTTAGCATTCTGTGTGTATCGGCCTTAATGTTATCCTTCCTTTTGAGTCTAGGTCTTCCAAATGGTCCCTTCCCAATAACCTGGACACAATTTCCCCATTCTTTTTAATTAATTTGGAAACGTCAATAAAATAATTTAATGGTTTCTTGAAGTCAGTTGAAAGGATTATGAAAAAAAGTAATAATTACAAACCATATTACTAATGAAATCAAATAATTAAGCACGTTGTTAAAACACTGTATTAACTCAATATAATATCATAATAAATACTTCTAATTTAGTCAACTAGCAAAACATGTGCCCCTGACAAATATTTATCAAATTTGGAACAAGTCATAGCGCCATAGTTTGGTTTCTGAGAAAATGAGAAATCTTTTCCCATCCAAGTTACGTAGTTAAGCTGGTGCTTATAGATAGGAAATTTTTATATCTAGGTAATCAGGCCTGCAATTAATTAGAACAGCTATGGTAGAATGAAGCGTTTACTTTCGATTATGTAAATAGTTAGCTAAAATGCTGTGTCATTAACAAAGCTATTAAATGAAAAAAATTACCTAACGTCAAATAAATTTATTTTAAAAACACGTTTGACTTACAATTTGCGATAGTGTTACAAATTTAATATAAAACCCGTTAGAAAGTATTTCGTTCCCTGATAGGGAAATTGATAAAAATAAATTTCCAGTTATAGTGTCTTATTTTCTACATAGGCAAATGATGCTACATTTAATTAAAACATGATATACTCATTGTGTTAATTTAGGTTAATGTAATTTAAATCCCCAAACATATTAAGGATAACCAATGTGCACTGGCTGAGGTGGGGTGGTCATGTGACGCGTATGGGTGATGACAGGCGTGTACACAATATTTTAGTTGGGGAACCTGGAGATACATGATATTTACTAGGCCAAGACGTCGATGTTAATATTGATAGGAGGGAGCTTTGGTTGGGGATTGGGGGCTGTGGGTAGGATATAAGAGACTCAAGACAGAGTTGAATGGTGAGACTACGTTCTGATGGCCATGAACTTTTGACAAGGCCGTAGTCAACCAATAATTTCGGGGAGGGGGGGAGGGAGGGGTTGGTGAGCACATTCCCCAATTGCCAGAAGCTAGAAAAAAATATAAATGATTAACAGTCTGAAGTGATTTTTATGGTAACATAACCCCCTGACGGCCGAAGGTTAGGAAAAATTATAAATATTAAACACCTCCAGAAGCTCTCTGAAGTGTTTTTTATGGTAACACAGCACCATAACTGTCGAAGGCTAGAAAAAATTATATATATATATTAAACAACTCTAAAAGCTCCCTGAAGTGAAGTGTATCTCGGCCCCCTAATTTGTTCTTGTATCTTAATTTTGATATTGTTTGAAACCATAAATAAAGCCATGTATATTTTGTTCATATGATCTCGGAGGGGGGTTGAGCCCCCAGAACCACCCCTCCTGACTACGGCCTTGACTTTTGAGTTTCAGTTATAGTATGATAAACAGTTTTAGAAAATACAAACATCAATTTTTGGGATCAACTCTGGTAGCATTTACTTAAATATTAATTTTAATCTATATAGATATTAATAATATAATTATTTTAAAAGTTAAATATCTAATTCACATTACTTGAGATATTAATATACGAAAGTAGTTTTACTAACGTTTGTGACTGTCATTAAATGTTCTTCCAACCATACTCTCACTATAATTAGATAGCTAGTAATGGCATTAAAGCGAAATTAATAGACGAAAGTTTTAATGAATACACATCACAGTGGTAATCAAATGTACTGTACACTTTAGGCCAGGGATGTCGAAACTTTTTTGGCCAGTGTGCCACTAAAGGACCATATCAAATTTGACCTAGTCCAGTGTGCCACCTCTTATTTACATTTTTTAATGAGCATTTAAAAATCAATATTTGTTGAATATAATGAAATGTAATGAATAAATCAAATGAGCTGGTAAATATTTCAATAATGCCTAAATTTTAAATAGGAAAATGTATTGATTTATCAAAGTGAGTATCTTACACAATATTAATTTCACTAACGTAAAGTAAAGACCTTGATAATAGCTCTTCCAGGGGATAACAAAGATAATAAATTTATATAGATGTTAAAATCAAAACCTTACATAATATTTTACATATTAGTTTGAAACATATTATTGCATTTTTCTGGTCAAGATATTTATGTTCTCTTGTTCTCTTGTTAACTTGTTGTCTTCAACATCACACAAGAAGCACTCGAGCCAAGACGACTTCTAACCATTAACTACACAAATTTCACTGTGACATGACATTGAATGACATAGCTGTCGAGATATTGACATCAACATAATTACTAGCCACGTTGGTAAATGTTTTATCTGGTGTTGATTTTTTTCATGTCAGCGTGCCACCCAGAGCGTGTTCGTCTGCCAATGGGTGACACGCGTGCCATAGAATCACCATCCTTGCTTATGCAGATGCTCTCAATAAAGAATATTACTGACCTTGTACTATGTCGTGTTTGCTAAAGCCTCATATAAAGACCCTGGCCTGGTTCAGAACACGAAGCTTTCATGGTCATTTTATGTTTCTCCCCCGCATACTAGCACCCGCTATGGTGCATAAATCAAGTTAGTGGGATAGGAATTGAGAAGGTAGAAATGTATAATAAATGTATCCACACTTGTATGGAGAAAGAGTGGGAAATTATTAAAAAGCACCCTCAGTTTGGGATTTGGACTCCAGACTCTCTGTCAAAGGTGACCAAATGAAAATCAATTCTAATGTCTTAGAACGTTCTACCACCACAACGAATGAAAACATAAATTACAATCACTTAATACAGTGAGTAAGATATGATAATAGTAGCTAAGAGGTTATGAGCACGCTCTATACTGGAGATACTCCATTAAACTCTCAATATGAGTACTCTCCATGAACAAGGTCAAATCCTGACATTTTGGACAGAGTTATTCGTCAAAAATCACTACTTCAAGTATCCGCTTCAGTGGCCGTATGGTCGGTCTAAAGGTAAGAGTCCACTGTCAGGCATCGCACGTATCGGATATATTTAGTGGGCTGCGTGCATTGCATTCAAAACATTTGGATTTCTGAAGGAGGTGGTTCCCAAAAACTATCCTTCAGTTCTATCGTGTCACCTTTTTTGTGTCTTAATATTTGTAATTACATCACTGGTACGTGTGGTCGTTAGGATACAGACTACTCGAGACAACAACTCTAGCTGCAAGTCACAAAGCTAGAATATTTTAAACTATCATTAATCTAACAACTGGTTCTGTTGTAACTAATCTAATTTAAACTCAAAGTATAATTTAGTTGATCAAAGTTATGTGTTTTTTATTTTATTCAAATATTTTTTTGGCTTTGATTTTAAAATTATAGTTATTTGGAAAAAAAAATCTTGAATTTGATTCTTGATTACACTTAAATAAACTTTGAAAACGTTCTCCTGACCGTTAACCGTTACTATGTAACTACTGATGTGAGAGGGGACGTAATAACTGACTCACACGTGGTAGTTCGCGAACTGGTGGAGGATTTAACTGTAAGATGTATGCCGGTTGCGAACGACTGAATTACAGGCTGTATTTTTATCGGTCGCGAATGACTGAACCAAAAGAAGTAGTTCATAAAATACTGAACTTCAAGAAATAGATCGCGAATTAGTGAACTAGATAAATTAACTGCTCATTTCAGTGAGCTAAATCACTTCGAACTAATCCCAACAGTGAACTGTATGTACTGCCCATCTCCAAGCTAAATAGAGAGTAAAGCTGGAAATTCTGAATGCGAATCGTGGGAAGTGTGTGCACTACTCCACATTCCAGATGACGTAATCCGCACGCAACGCATAGATCAGATTTTAATCTGTCCCCCGGAATCCTTATCGGCAATGCCAACGTCAGATGCGTACTATGCGGTTAGGTGAACTCAGTATCATTTAAAATCGGGGTTCGTTTAGAATCCAGGTCGTGGACGAGCTAGGTATAAGGAAGCTTGAATTTGACAGGAAATGTACCCAAATTGGCGTTAAGAGATTGTAGAATCATTTAGGAAAATAAATACCTTCAGTACATCTGACCGGAATTCGAACCCCGATATTGCTTTCCTCCGCAGGTCAGTCTAACACAAGAGTGACGCTTAAGACCATTCGGCCACTGAAGTGGGTTAAAATGCTATTAATAATGTGAAACATATATCTATTTTGAAGAAAAACTATGAGAGTCATTTTGGATTAGGTTATTATCAATCAATCCATCCCACCTCGGTGGCGTAGTTAGCTCACGCGCTAGTTTCGTGTTGAGCTGGTCTGCTGAGGACGGGGATATCGGGGTTCGAAACTCGCGCGGGTTAACTGGGGGTGGTTTTTCCCAAATTGTTTTCCACTCTCCCTTCACGCAACTGTGGGTTCACTTCTTCTATATTCAACCTTTCTCATTCCTAGCCCATTATCGTAATTAGTGCTTAAACGTATAACCCGAACGGGTAGTAAGAGGCATTGTTAAGTATTATTATCATCAAGCTACCTTTAATCTAAGAGCTATAGCTAAAATATAAATTTTAACTTCAGGCTTAACCCTATAAAATTTAAATATCAAGTTTGAATGAAATACATCAAACCATTTTAGTTGTATCACCAGGTACAGAGACAAATTTGTAAAATTCAATTTTTTGAGTTTAGGGTCATCCATCACAATCTCAAAGTTGAAAATTGTCACGATTTCAATACTCACTCTATATGAACGAATGCAAAAGGGACAGTAAAAGTTAAAACATTCACTTAATACACAATGCTATAGCTTGAATACTTACAGTTCCAACAATTTTAGACCATGGTCTTGCTCAATTACTAGATATAGCAGACTTTCACTATTTGCGTGCGATTGAATAATAAATTGCTTTAGAACACATCCACTCAGTGGCGGCGGAACCAGGGGTGGGGGAAGCGTGGCCCCCCCTCCCCCCGTAACCAGTCTTCCCACTCACTCTTTTATTATTTTTCTCTTTCCTTTTCAATACCCTAGCAGAAATCAGGTCTAGCAACAACATTAGATTTAAAAAAATAAAATAATTATTATTTAACAAGTATTTTAATTAATGCGTGTCCAGAGCAATTTTATTTTTAAAAATAACTCACATCGGTGAATATGTTAAGCTCATCTAGTCTGCCTTGCCAAGGACGGGGAGACCGGTGTTTGAATCCTAATCAGATGTACTGAGGACATTTTAATTAAAGTAGTTTATTCTTCTCTCTCTCCACGCTAATATGAATGCATCTTCTTAAAATTTTACCCTATTCATTCTAATTCTATTAATTCTATTAGTGATGTTAAAATAATAAGGTGTCACATAGCTTATATTTGGAGATTATATTGTGTTAAAATGTTATATATATATATTTATTTAGTATATACAGTACCTTACGTTTAACCTTAAGAGTAGCAGTCTTGCCTTGACGTATTACATTATGAACCTATCTTATAAGCTATACCATAGTGGAACCATGCAAGGTAGGTTTGCTACTTGTAAGGGCTAGCAAAATGTGTATATTTGATTTCAGTAAAAACAGTTGAAATATTTTAGTAGTTGGTTTTACTTTGTCTCAGTGAATTGTGAAAGGAAATAGAGTTAACAAAAATCATTTATTTAGGGCACTTAATGTTCACTTTCAAAACCGACTATTATATCAGCACACGTTTTATAATCTATCTTAAATCTAGAACATACACAACATTCAGTCCCCGACCGTTAATTCATCACCGGTAAAGGGAAAATAGAAATTTTACCAATGATAAATTTTTCACCCTTGCCGGGTATCGAACCCGGGACTCCTAGCTCAGTATAGAGACAGGCTACCAACTGAGATTAGGTGTTCTGTGCACCATACATTATTATTTTTATCAAATATCTAAATTTAAAAATGTCTTTCTCAAGATTGTTTATTTACATCCTACACCTGATATGTTCTAAAATGTATGTAGTTAATTTCGGGGTAAAATCTCAAGATCCCCTTCTAGCTTGTGGGGGTTTGATCCCACATCCCCTTAAATGCTAGCTTACTTCGCTAGCTAACCCCGTCTTTTCCATATGCAGATAGATTTCACCAGAACAACGTCACTGAATATATAATTTCCCAATCTAGTTATTAAAATATGTACAGTGTAGAAATCTCTAGAGCTAAAATTAAGGTTCAACTGTTTTGTATTCATAATTCAATTTTATATGAGATACATAATATATAAAAAAAATTGCGAATGGATCTATGTAGCGAATATTTGTACGGCGCATTAATTGGTTGAAAAAGATAAACTAATCAGTCTGTCTTTCCTCCAAGTTATTAATTTACTATTTATAACCCGCCTCGGTGGCGTAGTTGGCTAACGCGCCAGTCGTTTTGAGTCAGACCACTGAGGACGGGGAGATCGAGGTACGAATCTCGGTCGGGTGAACTGGGGGTGGTTTTTCCTAAATGGTTTTCCACTCTCCCTCCACGCAAATGCGGGTTCACTTCCTCTAAATTCAACCTTCCCAATTCCTAATCCATTAGTGTAATTAGTACTTAAGCGTATAACCCGAACGGGTAGTAAGACGCGGTGCTAAATAAATAATAATACTATTTATAGGAACTGAAAATGTAAAATGAAACATTGTGTTGTACTTATTAGTTATAGTATACCATTAGTAGTGCGTCATCATGATGAGAATGTCACATTTTATATATATATATATATATATATATATATATATATATATATATATATATGACAAGCAAAGTAGTCGGTAATATTTTGCCTTTTGTCCTGGATCAAGGATGTATATAAATTCTATTTTTACAATATTTTAATTTTTGAATCTTTCTAAGTAGTGCCAACATGCAATAGGCTGTATGGACACGCAATAGTCAGTGCAGATGCGTAATAGCCGGTACAGACACGCGATAGCCTATAAATTCACACAAATAGTCTGTAGAAACACGCAATAAGATATAGAGACATGCAAAGGCCTTCAGAGACATCGAGTTTACAATATGAAAAAATAAATAAAAATAATTTAGACAAGAGTGGAATTCAAACCACTTGAATTCCGAAAGTTTTATTAAGTTAGCATGGCATCTTACTACCCATTCGGAATGAAAAATGTTGAAGTCAACCTTGGTGGTCTTAGTGTAAAGTGATCACCTAAGAACCCAATGTTCGTGTGTTGAAACCCAGCCGGGTCTTGAGCGATTTAAATCCGTAGCACAACTTCCTTCGGAGGTGAAATAAAGCCGTCGATCCCATGTCAATTGTGGCATGCTAAGGAACCAAATAAGATATGTGGAAATACCTTTCCCGGCAACATTGGTAGGCCCTTTTGCTTTCACTCATAGAAATTCTCGTCTGCTCATATAATTAGTCGGTTCAGAAAGTCCACTTTAAATACCAACAAAATAAATATAAAGGTTGAATTTAGATTAACTGCAACTCACATGTGTATGTATGGAGAGTGGTAGACCGCTTTGGAAAAACCACCTTCAGTACATCCGACAGGGATTTGACCCCTGATCTCCCTGTCATCGACAGTCCAGTCTATTGATTTAGTGGTTACGTGGTCTAAGGCGTTACTCTCACAGTAGACAAGACTGCCGATGACGGGGAGATCGAGGTTCGAGTCTCGGTCAGGTGTATTGGCTTAAAAAACTGCTATCCGCTCTCCCTCCACGCAAATTCGGTTACACTTCCTATCAATATAACCTTCCTAATCCCTAAAACCATTAGCTTAATAAGTACGTAAAAGTATAACGCGTTCGGGTTGTAAGACGCATTGCTAAACATAAATATATATATAAATATGTGTATATATAAATATAAATATATATATATATAAATATATATATATATTTATATATATAATATAATATATAAATATATATATAAATATATATATTTATATATATAATATAATATAATATATAATATATATTATATATATATATTCCTTATTTAGAAAATTAAAGATTCATGTCTTGAGCAAAAAAAAATTAAATCGAAGATTTAGTTCCTTTATCATATTATTCGTACAATACATTTGGTACGAAATAATTTTTATTTTTTAATTTAAATTAGAAAAATTATATTTCTGAAAGCCTCTCCCCTAGTTAATAGGTGCTAGCAGCACATGCCTGCTCATTTTGGTCCCAATGTTCAAAAATCTATTTTCTAATAAATAACTTTACCATATGAGTTTATAAAACTATTTATTTTCATAACTATTGTGACCTATATTTACAAAATAAACATAAAATTATTTACGTTCATTTCTAAATACAGGGAATATGATGTTGATAAATCTACCAATTTCTCAAAATATAATATTCTATTCATATTAAATGTTGGATAAAACTATATATAATACATTTTATTATTATAATTAAAGAATGGCAATAGTACTTACCATTTTAAAGTATGGTAATATCCTACTTATTTCTATTCAATTTTACGACATAAATGATAAGGATCCTTGGATACACTTTCTATTTCAATGAATTAAAATATATCACACAATAAAAAAGTTAGAAACTTGACTTGTTCCACTGCTGATGATATTATTTCTAAAAGAATGAGACAACTTTCATATATTTCCAACCGTTGTGTGTGGTGGATATTTGAAATGTATATGGTGTCCGACCGATGGACCGTGTTTTTATAATGTCTAGAAGATGGGAGGTAGGAGATGGTTCAGTTTGGTTTGTTGTGGGAGAGGACAGAAGATTAAACTCACCACACACCAATACCATCAGCCATACGACATGACATACCGGTCCACACTCCACACAGACATTAGTTAACATCTGGTCACACTCGCCTTAGAAGAAAAACGTCGTATAGCTTTTTTTTTAAGTTTTTTAATAACATTGCGTATTACTACCCATTCGGGTTTGAACGCATTTGTATTAATTCCGCTAGGGGGATAAAGATGAATAAGGTTTAATTTAAGAGGAATTGTACCCGCATTTGTGTGTAGGGAACGCGTAAAACCATTTAGTAATATTATTAGCACCGTATATTACTACTCGTTCGGGTTATACACACTTACGTTAATGTGTAATGGTAGGGCGATTGTGAGATGAAATGGAGGACCTACAGTTTAACGTGGAATCCGAACCACGGTGTGAAGGCCTGGCATTCCACACATTCACAAGTTGTGATTAATACACGTCTTGTCAGAGGTGAAGGAAGGGTTTGGCAATCAGATAAATCTGTGCCGGGACCGAGGATTGAAACCCGGACCCCCAGCACAGAAGTTTGATACCTTATCCCTAGACCGCCAGGTCACCAAAACCAATTAGTAATGAACGACCCTTAATCACACCCTACCGGGATTCTAACACCAAAGCCCCCCCATCATGCCTAGTATTGATTATGGTTCGCTAATGTTAAATATGTTGATTAAACTAATTAGAATGGACAGCATGAATCAATATTTTTTAAACTAAAAATAATAAATAATATTTCGTACCAATAAAATGACAAACATAATTTTAAAATTAAATTAAAATAAAAAAGCTACCTTTATCATGCATGATTTGCTCAAAACGAGGATTTTAAATTATCTGTAAAAAAAAACTTACCATAGAATAGCAATGACAATGTTTAAATGGAACTAATTCTAATCAAGTCATGTAAAAAGACCTAAATCATTTATGCCTTGTTCTAAATGTGGATTTTAAATATTCTGAAAATATATAAAACATGGAAATTATTTAGTATCAAATGAATAACAAGAAAAATCTTAAAACAGTTTTTATTCTAATCAAGTAATATAGCAAATATTTCGTCCAAAAAGGGCTGAGGGTACTGGAAATTGGAGGAGGTTACATAATGATAAGTTAAAAACCCTGTGCTCGTTACAAGACATATTTAGGATGATCAAGTCTCGTAGATTACGGTGAGCTGGACATGCAGTGCGAAGGGGAGAATCTAGAACCATGTTCAGGGTATACTGACTGGTAGACCTAATGGTAAGAGACCATTGGAAAGACCTAGATGCAGATGGGAGGATAATATTAGAATTGATCTGAACGAGATAGGTTGTAGTGAAGTGGACTGGATAGAACTAGCTCAAGATAGGGATAGATTGTTATGAAGTGGAATGGAAAGAACTAGCTCAAATGCGGGTATGTTTCCTCTTAATATAACCTTCCTCATCCCTAATACATTAGCTTAATTAGTACATATACTTGTCACAAGAACGGGTAGTAAGACGTAGAGCTAAAAACACAACTTGGTGAGTTAAACGTCTCAGAGACAGGAGCCTTCAGTTCTTTGTCGATCTTCTAGCGGTGTTCCTGACACACATTTCTTTATGTAATCCCACACGTTGTGATATTTGGCTTCTTGGTTGGGATATTAATGGGTCTGGAGATTTTGCAGAGCCTCGTCGGATTCAGCAGTCTGGAAAAGCGTCTTTCAGGAAGTTACAACATGGTTCAAGGCTCGTCTACAATCAGTTGCAGCCTCTTCTCGGACTCGTAATATTGTCTGTCTACTACACCACACTCAAGCGCAGTCGTATGTCTGAGTTGTCTGACTTTGACTTGCATATCGGATGTAGATGATTAATTGATTATACTGTCCATATCTTGCGCTTATTTAGCTTGCGTTCAGCCACTCAAAAACCAATATAGGTGCACTACTGTATTCAATTAAAGCAATTAGTTATTTGATCAAGGATAACAGTTTGTGAAAATATGCAGTAGAAGATTATACATTTTAAATTATTTAATAACAAACTATTAATAATTTAATTAACATTCTAATACATCAATTTGATTATATTTAATTCATACTATTAATCTAACTTTGTTGATGGAGTTATATTAGTTGAAATTACGTCTCCCGACCCTTTATTGTAGACTAACGTTTTACGAGTGTGGGTACGATAAGCACGCTTTACTGATTGTAGACGAGACATAATGCATATTGGGCTGGAGTTTAATCCTACTCTAGAATTTACTTACTCTTTTTCTATGGTACTAGGAACTATAAATTTCATTGCCTAATTTACAAATGAACGCCACCTAGATAGTTCTATCAAGTCCACCTCATTACACCCTATCTCTACCTGTAGCTAGTTCTATCCAGTCCACCTCGTTACACCCTATCTCTACCTGGAGCTAGTTCTATCCAGTCCACCTCATTACACCTATCTCTACCTGGAGCTAGTTATATTCAGTCCACCTCATTAGACACTATCTTTTTCAGATCCATTCTAATGTTATCCTCCTATCTACATCAAGGTCTTCCCAATGGTCTCTTCCCATTGGGTTTGCCAGTCAATACCTGAACAACGTTCTAGAATCTTCCGTTCGCGCTGCATGTCCTGCCCACCTAGGCACCTCGAGACTTGGTTATCCTAACAATGTCTTGTGACGATTACAGGTTATGTAACTCATCATTATACAACCTCCTCTACTCCCCAGTATCTTCATTCCTTTTTTAACCAAATGTTTTCCTAAGTACTATTCTAGAACTTTGGAAATTAATCCTAATTTCACATCTTCAAATATATTCCTAGGTATCTATGGACTTATGGCCCAACCTGGTATGGCTAATTTTAAATAAAATATAATGCATTCTTATTTTGCTTCATAGTTTGAACACTTTAAGGGTTAGAGTATTATTTTCATGCTTCATACACTTAAGAAACCTCTATAAAAATAGATGTTAAGTTTAGCTTGTAGGCTTACCATAGGAACAAAAAAAATTTGGAAGATATCTATAGTACGAAAAATTGAATAATTGATTACAACTTGTAAATAATTTTTTTAAGTTGATCGTCCCATACAAATTAGTAATGGTGTGCCAATCAAATGATGTAATGCCATTGTACGGTAAGAGAACAATTTAATAAAGAGAATGGTTATAGATCAGGTTAACCATGTTGACCATAAAAAGGGATCCTAAAACCCCTTCTTAATGATCCTGGCAGTGATCAGGAAAGTTTATACAAAGTCATCCTAAAATTATCCTAAATTAATTCGAAAGTGATAGTAAAGTGATAATAAATTCGATCCTAAAAGTGGTCATAATGAGTTCAAGAATTATCGTGAAAAATGTTCAGAAAATGACCATAATAATTTCCTTAAAATTCATTATAAAGGTAATAGGTCCAGTAGTGCATGGTCAGTGCACCTGGCCCGAGGGGTCCCGGATTTGATTCCCGACTGCTACCTTGGGTATTTTTTCCTGAAACAGTCACCAGGGTTTGGTTGATTAAGCTTGAGTTAGGTTTAAGATATTCTAATGGTCCCACGCCCTCATACTCACTATCACCATAATCTCATCACATCGGGACATGTAAATTGCCTCCACTGTAAAGATGTACGGTTAGTACATTCGAACGTCTCATGGGCAACGTATATTAGTATTGGCTAATCTTTCCACAAACTGGACTACCAAAGTTGTAGCCCAAACACTCAGTATTATTTATTATTGTAATAAAGGTAATCCTATAAGTGATACTTAAAACTAATATAATGAACATAAATACTAATTTTAAATTGATATTAAAAAAATTTACAAAAACAAAGAAAATGAATTAATTAAAATGTATAGGAAGATTTGTTATATACATACATATATAATCCAAAAAAGCTATTATAAAACTTATCCTAATATTATACAACTAATCTTAAGATTTATTATAAAGTTATCCTGAAAGAAAATACCAAGACCAGTCCTAATGATGTTAGTGCATCTTGAAGTTTTTATTCTGACTCACACACATAGATATCGTGACTTTTTTTTAATGTGACAGTGCTGAAGTGTTAAAATATAAAAGTCACTACACAACAAGAGCCAAACGTTTACCCTTTTATGCTCTAGTAAAACGCCTAACACCATTATGTTATAGTTATAAATAATAATTCCCGAAAATATCTGCATCATGAAGTTAAGGTTTTATCTTACTGCCACCCACTGCAGAGCTCATATGGGTGTTTCTCTAAGTAATTATCTTACAAGCTCGACAAGTGACGCTATAATAATGTTCATTAACCAATGATTCAACGGCCCGTGTCAGTCGGAATGCAAGATGAATTTATGGGCGTGTCTCGCCATAAAAACAAGCCAGCTTGATCCTAAACGCTTGAGAAACCACCAGATAATGCCACTAGCTCCATCTCCTACCTGAATAAAATAGATATTATCTTATATTTTCAAAATTTCGCAGTATTCGAGCTTGTGAGTTGTTTACTAATGTTTAATTGAATGTATTATATATTATTTGTTTGGAGAAAATGCCTCTCTAGTGATTAGTTGAACGAGGTTAGAGTCTAATTGATGGTGCTTCTTTTGAGGGAAGGTGGTGCTCTAATTGTTATTGTTGACTCTATTCATGGTTTTGCCAGAAGAACCTTGTCTAAAAAAGAATACAAAACAATCTAGGTTTTATTTTAGCACCGCGTCTTACTACCTGTTCAGTTTATACACAAATATAGATATTGGTTGGGCATAAATCCATAGACATGATAACCCAAAACAAATAATTTGCAACCTATATCTTACTCCTCAAACAAGAGATGGCCAATTTAATAAATACTTTAAATTCATTTAAAACGCTTTGGTTATTAATCCCTATTGTATAGTAGTACTAGGTGATTTTGTATGCCACAAGTTTGATTGAAAGTTTCATTAAGTTTAAAATATATGACACTAAAACATAACATTAAAAGCTACTCGACTTCTTGCATTGACTAATATAATTGGAGTGTAGTAATTCAACAGAACTTATATGAATAACACTAATTTCTTATATTTTGTTTTTGACCATTTACATTCCCTATAAGGTAAAACGCAGCTATCTCTCAGTGAATGCTGGTATACCTAATCCCCTTTTACCTAATGAAATAAAATTACCTTTTGTTAAAAAGAAATACCAGCCTCAGCCCATTATATATTAATCTCACAGTGACAGCATGGTCTAAGGCATTGGTTCCCAAACTATGATTCGCGAACGCCCTTCCAAGGGGTACACCAAAATATTTCCGTAGTGGTGGACCTTTAACGAACAGTTTGTAAAATTTTGTGAGGCACATTTACAAGATTATATAATATAAACTTAATGAGGTTTCTGTCCATTATCTCTTCAGAAAACTACGCTTACTTTTCTACACCCCCACCAATAATTTGTTTCACTTTCCACAACAGAAACAGGCTCAATGCTGAAAGTGACTTGAGACTTTATTTATCGTCTCTGGTTCTTGACTTTAAACCTTTATGCCATCCAAAGCAAGCACATTCTTCTCACTAAGTTCCACGAAGATGTGGGTAGCTGTTAAAACACGTAAACAGTTTTTGAAACTTAATCAGCATGGGATTTTGTGATACAGGAAGGGAATTTCAGTTATATCAAAGCAGCAATTTACAGTACCACTTAAAAAAAGTGAAATGTGATAATATTGTGACAATAAAGATAAGAAAATGTAACTATTTTGCTTTTTTAAATAAATGTATAATTATTTGAATTTGTACTTAAGTAGTTTCAATATTCTTGCATTATTTTTGGTGGTGTATCCCACAGTTCCATAGTAGGTTAATTTAACTGTATTAAACCTTTTGATTGCAATTTATGAAAACATTTTATAAAACGTAGGTATAAAATTAAGTGCGTGGCTATGGATATTTATCAGGTGGTTCACTCAACTCTGCGTATAACCCGAACGGATAGTAAGACGCGGTGCTAATAATAATAATAATAATAATAATAATAATAATAATAATAATAATAATAATAATAATAATAATAATAATAATAATAATAATCATTCAACTCAGATGTTTGTGAAAGGATTTCGCGAATCTAGAAAGTTTGGGAACCACTGGTCTAAGGGAATGGTTTCAAACCTTTTTAAGCTGACTTCCCCCGTGGTAGAGCAAACAATTCCCAAGCCCCCCCCCCCCCTTTATTTTTTGGGTGGTTGTAAAATAGATCTTAAAAGGCTTTGTTTCCTAGTCACTTCTTTATTTTATACAAAATTCAATGTAACACTGGCAGAATGGTAAACATGGCAAAATGGCAAAATGGCAAAATGGCAAAATGGTAAGTAATACGTCTTATATCCTAAATATATATTTTATAAGTTATTGTATAACAAATTATTATGTTGTGAAATTCATTGCGTAGCAAGTTTAGAAACTTGTGTCACAACTGCATGCATCTGTAAACAAATTAGCTACCACTTATGAAGTCAAGCAATAGTAAAAGGGCCACCGTTTGAAGAAGATTCAAAGAACTGATCTTCAATATCCCTGCAATTGGTGGACAGGCATCTATGTATTAGGCATATTTGTGGGACGTCTTGGTTGGTGCAGTAGAAAAGGATGAATTTCCTGTAGGTAGTCAAAAGTTCAAGGAAAGAGGATCTGACGCTCTTAAAATGATCTCTGTATGAGAGAGTCACCTTGAAATCTTAAAGGGCTCATGTGGGTAGTCGTAATTTGGAAGACATTCTGAAATAGTCTCGGAATAAGGAGTCATCCATAGGCCAAGCTGAATGATTTTTACATCCATTTATATTTTCAACCTGTGGCCTGGATCAGTTTTTATTCAAGCCATATATTTTCCGCTACCGGCTGACTAGTCTGCCTTAGCTTCATATGCCTTATAATATAACTTAAGACTAGGACAGGCACAACATCCAGTCCCCGGCCGTTAATTCATCACTGTGAAAGGGTAAACCACATTTCACAAGATATACATTTTTCGGCCATGCTGGGAATCGAACCCGGGACCCTTAGCTCAGTAGACAGACACACTACCGATTGATCTAAGGTGTTGTATACCTTGCATGTAATGAGTATCAATATTTTTTTTAGCATCACGTCTTTCTACCCGTTCTGGTTAAACACTTATTTACTAGCTACGATAATTGTTTTAGGGATTAGGAAGGTTATATTTAGAGATAGTGTATCCGCATTTGCTTAGAGGAAGAGATGAAAACATTTTGTAAAAAAGACCTTTAGTACATCCGACCAAGATTCGAACCTCGATCTCTCCATCATTGGCAGTCTTGTCTACTGTGAAGGTGGAGCGTTATACCACGTGATTGTGATGCTAACTACCTATTGCTCTATCCCTGAATATAATGTGTATTAATATCTTCAACTAATCCTACGACGTTAATTATGTATTGATACATACCTGATTTTAGTTCGTATATTTTATACTAACCTAATGAATATATGATTATTAATTTATAAATTCTTGTATGTTGGACGTATTAAGAGCCCAATCTTCCTGAAAGAAAGATTAATAAGAATTTACGTTCCTATAAAAAAAATTCTGCTTTGTCACTGCAAAGAAACAAAATTAATCTTCAAATATATTAAGAATTGATTGTTTTGACGACCATATGAACAAATGAATATATTTGGCTAAGGAAGGGTAAGTTTTGTTTGCTATACCCTTCACCTTATTCATAGGGCTCTTTATGGTACCTGTTCAGCTTCATTTTTGGTGTAAACAATATTTGAAATAGCAAACCACAATTTTATATAATGGGAGACAGCTGAACGTCTGACAGGCTTTTCAACGCTTCACAAATGAACTCAATACCATCTACTCTTCCTGCGATTCCAGTTAATTATTTCTATTTCCCTATATGTTATTTTCGTATTGACTTGAGAAAAGTCTGGTCATCAACAGTTTATTTTGTATCACGTCAATATTTATTTCCATTATAAAACTTTATGTTATTTTCTCTATTTATCATAGGTGGCTTATTTTTATCCATTGCACTTCGATGATATTTTATATGTAAATTAGAACATTGGCAAATTTTGAATCCAAGGAGAGATTTATTTTTTTCATTTTAAATATACTCAAAAAATATCCTAAAATGGTTGAGTTCCTATGTTCACATATAAGATATTTCTAATCATATTTACATCATATTTTATTGTCAAACTTAATCTGTTTAGCTATTATCCTAAATGAGTTAATTACTCAGAAAGAATTTTAATCATATGCTAATTGGATAGCTTCAACTCGTGTATATATATATTAGAGTTGAAATTAGAAAACTTTGTTTATTATATATATATGTGTGTTTGTGTTATGTGTGTGTGTGTGTGTGTGTGTGTGTGTGTGTGTGTGTGTGTCTGGACTACATCAATCATAGCCCAGTTTGTGGAAAGATTATACAGTACTAATGTACCGTTTCCCAGTGGACGCCCGAATGTACTAATAGTACATCCTTTCCGTGGAGGCTCTTTCCATGTCCCGATGAGGTGATTATAGTGAGTATGAAGGTTTGTAACCAGTGGAAACACTTAAACCTAGCTTAAGCCTAACTAACAAAACCCTGGTGACCGTTGGGATAGTTTCATTTTCAGGAAAATTACCCATGGTACCAGCCGGGAATCGAGCCCGGGACCTTTAAGATCGTATCCACAGGTGCACTGACCACTACACCCTGGGGTCGGTTGTTTCTTAAATATATTTTACTTTCACATTCTTTTCATTTCAAATGTGAATATGTGTAACTTCGACTTTATTTTTGAATGGAAAGAAAGATACTTCGTATACAATACAAACGATGAAACAAAGGTGTTCACTTACACTTTTTTTAAATGAGAAAATTTATTCGACATTAGTATTTACAAAAATGAAGGCCTTCACTGAAAATGAAAATAATAATAAAATAAAACAACTATTACTTTAAATTGCTCATGGATATCATGAGTGGAACAGATAACCTTTTATTAACCTACATATAGTTGACCTTGGTAATCTTGGGGTAAAGTGTTGGCCTCAGGACACGATGTTCGTGGGTTCAAACCAGCTGGAGTCAACGAATTTTTCTTGAGCGATGAAAATCCGTAGCACAGCTTTCTTTGGAGGGAAAGTAAAGCCGTCGATCCCTGTTGATTGTGACATGTAAAAAAAACCCTGGACATGTATGTGAAAATACCTTTTCTGGGAAAATTGGTAGACTCTTTCACTCTCACTCATAGACGTTCTTGTATATTGATGTAATCAGTTGGTTCAGAATATTCACGTTAAATATCTCAAATAAATAAAACTTAAAAAGTGTACATGTTTTCTGCATCCTTTCGTTGTCGTATGATAAGTGGGCATATAACAAGCGAATGACATTTAAATGTCCTAATTTTTAAAATTTCTTATTACTACTCAATTATTGTTCAGTCAATGTGTCGACATGGCATAATATAGCAACGACATTTCTTTGGGTGACAGTGTTGCCTCAACAAGGTATTTAGAAACAGGTTTGATTTGTAGGTCCTCTATTCTAACAGCATATGCGCTGTCTTTGTGTTTGCTCATGTGATGTTATCGTTTTGTGATTTCATAAGAAGCCAAAAAGTCAATGAAAATTAATAGTATTTTTTACTCTGTGAGAAAATTGATTAATATTTTTCCGTAGGCCTAGTCTAACCATATAAATTAAATTAAGGAGTAAAGAGCCAAGCTATTATATTTGTTAATTATTATGTTTATAGCCGGTTCTAAATATCAGATTATTTAGATTGAAAAAGGACACCTGGATACCGGTATCGAACCCGAGACCTTTGGCTTAGTACGACAAAGGTCACGGTTTCAATTCCCATGTCCAGGTGTAATTTTTCAATTTAAGGAATAGGATATTTGGGTGCGGCTAAAACCATAATTAACAAATATAATAGCTTGGCTATTTAATCCTTCATGATATGCGCATTCGCACAGTTGTCATTGTACATTTGGCAGCATAAAGCCAACTACTGAGTCGATGATGGCTGCGTTCTCTAATAGCTTGTTATCTTAATTGATCACTCATATGTATCTGACGATTTCCGCACGTCCATCATAGACTCTACCCCTGAAATTTCAGTGAAGAATGACCCTTTAAACGGGCATGACTCCTGGATAGCTCAATGGTTAGAGAATTAGTGTAGTAGACTAAAGGTCCCGGGATCAATTCCCATGGCAATGTTTTTTTAATTTCGGGAATATCATATTTATTATTGCTTAGCTTAGTATTTTAAGTGAATTATTTAATATTATTTTTACTTTATTTGAGGCAATGATACTTTTAGTAGGCCTACGTTTAAAGTTATCAATCTAATTTATATTTTGATTTATGTAGGAACACAGATTGAAAGTATATAAACGCTGATATTAATGCATATACATTAAAATATATAATAAATAGTGGAAAAGCTAATAATAAATTATTTCATAGTCAATTAATCATCAATAGCCTACTAGATAAGCTTATAATTATCAAATAACAATGGGAAACACAAGTGTAAAATAAAATATGGTATTTTAAAAATAACTTTACCGGTTGTTCTCTGTGGGTGTCAAACGTGGTCTCTTACCTTATATGAAAAAAAGGGTATTTGAAAACAAGGTGCTTAGGAAGATATTTGGTTCAAAAAGGGATGAGGATACTGGGGGTGGTGTGGGTTATATAATAGTTTTTGGCACTGCGTCTTACTACCTTTTCAGGCTATAGGCATAGGTTAGCTAAGGATGTGTTACATACCCCTTACTCATCTAAAGACAATGTAAGAATAATAAAGTCTCGTAGATTACAGTGGGCTGGACATGCATTGCGAATGGGAGAATATAGAACCTTGTTCAGGGTATTGACTGGCAAACCTAATGGGAAGACCTAGACGCAGATGGGAGGTTAACATTAGAATGGACCTGAAAGATATAGGGTGTAATGAGGTGGACTGGATAGAATTATCTCAAGATAGGGATAGGTGCCGTACTTTTGTAAGTATGGCAGTGAAGTTTAAAGTCCCTAATGCCATAGAGTAGGAAATAATTACTACCTAAAATTGGCTTCCTCCCACACAAACTAATGTTTCAAAATTATATGGTATTTCCAGATGGCTGAGAATCGTCCAATATACCTAAAACCAATTTTATAAATTTGATAGATTATGCGATTCAAAATGAAACGCCTTTCCCATGCATGAATAGCATATACTTACTTTCTCTATGGTATTAGAAACTCAAAAAATCAATGTCACACTTACAAAAGTAGGCCACCTATCCCTATCTTGAGCTATTTCTATATAGTCCACCTCATTACGTCCTATCCCTATCTTGAGATTTCCATTGCAATACACACAATAAATTACGTTTCTAATAACTACCCTAATTCATTTATTTTGATTTGTCATATATAAATGGTCCCTCAAATCGAAATATATACATTCATCATAATTTTCTGAAAACATTAACCTATATTTTACTTAGCTACCACATTTTCAATGACAACCTAATTCATTTTTATATTATTAAACAATTTTTTGTAATAAACCCTACTATCGATAATATGCACATACATATTTACATATAAAACATCCAATTAATTTTCAATTTCAAAGTTATTCATTGAAAAAGTGGCCCTAAAAAAACCATAAAAGTTATTATGTTTTTAATAAAACTTTTTTAAATCCATTCATAGTATTAGATAAACAATTAGATGTTATTTCTTGATTTTGAAATAACTATCACTTTATTTAATTTTAATGGTTATATTTTTAAACACTAAAAAAGCTATATTTTGTTGAAACACACCCCAAGAATCTTCGAGCCCTATGTGACCGCTTAGGTTCGCCCATGGAAAGCCCACCAGCCCTGCAACTGGTGACGTAAACGAAAACAAATGACCAAACACTGTTGTGTTGTACGGGTGACCACACATGACAGACAATTATTTGATTGGTTGGAATGTCTACCATAGATTCAAATGGGGCTCCACACACGACAGACTAAAAATACGTACCTTCTAAAAAGATGTGGCATGTTCCATTTTTCAACCAACTCCACACACCCAATTGTCGGTGCCTGTTAGCAGTGAAATTTGAATGCTGTATTCAAATGTGGACGCGCACACGAAATACAAATAAACCTGACCGACATTTTGTATTAGTGTACGAGGTGTCCACGCAGCCCCATGTGGTGTGTAAACGGTCAGTTTTGAGAGCCCAGTGCGTCTTCTTTATTTACAAAATTCAAAGCCGTTGCTCAATGGAGATTAATTGTGATAGACCATCTTCGGTGGCCACGTGGTGTTACGTGCTACTCTCGTGTTGTTGGAATAGACTGCCGAAGACGGGAAGATCGTAGTTCGGTTCCGGTTGGGTGGACTGAGGGTAGTTTTTTCCTAAATGGTTTTACACTCTCCCTCCACGCAAATGCAGGTTCTCTTCCTCTAAATTATACCTTCCTAATCCCTAGAACATTATTGTACCTATGTGTAGAACCCGAATAGGTGGTAAGACAAAGTGCTTAAAAAAATGGTGATAAGAAGGGAATGGGCCAACACTTGTTCTTCCATGGCACGCATCTGATCCCCACCACAACCGCCGACAAACTGACGGCGGTCGGTTGAGTGTGCGGTCTCTAGTAAGTTGTCGGCCTCAGACCTCTGATGGACTGTAAGTCGTGTGCGATTGCCTTTAAACTGACGCACATGAGATTAAGGAAAATAATGAGAAGAACAAAGCAATCGGTGCCCAGTAGTGGAAATATTAGCATATACTTACTTTCTCTATGGCATTAGAAACTCAAAAAAATAATTGTCACACTTACAAAAGTAGGCCACCTATCCTATCTTGAGCTAGTTCTATCCAGTCCACCTCATTACACCCTATCCCTATCTTGAGCTAGTTATATCCAGTCCACCTCATTACACCTATCCTATCTTGAACTAGTTCTATCCAGTCCACCTCATTACACCCTATCCCTATCTTGAGCTATTTCTATACAGTCCACCTCATTACGTCCTATCCCTATCTTGAGAGTTTCATTGCAATACACACACTAAATTACGTTTCTAATAATTACCCTAATTCATTTCATTTGCCCAAGGGACACCCGAATGTTCTAATCGTACATCCTTTCCGTGGAGGCTCTTTCCAGTTTCCATGTCCCGATGAGATTAGATGTTGGTGATAGTGAGTATGAGGATGTGGAACCACCTAAATCAAAATTAAACCTAACCAACCAAACCCTGGAGACTATTGGGGTAGTTCCCCTTTCGGAAAAACACTTAAGATACCAGCTGAGAATCGAACCTGGAACCATTAGGCTTGTAGCTATGTGCACTGACCACTACACCACGGAGCTGGTTAGAAGACTAGATTATCCTATGTGAAAAGAGAGAGTTGACCGGTGTTAGTAGACAAGGTTCTTTGTGTCAGCGGGAGGTAGAATCCAAATAATAAAAGAAGTTGTAACAATTCCGTTGGTACTGTCACGTAACACAATAAAGTGAACGTAATCAATGAATATACACCGTGTTGTGTCTGTATGGATAAAGTGAAGATAGCTTGTTTAATGTGATGAATAATTCACACAATTAAATATATATAAATATATATGTCCAGTTATAGCTGTGAAGACTTTCAAGTCACAAAACTCAAGGTGTTAAGGCTTACAATATATACAACATTTTCAGTGACGGGGAAGTCAAAGTTTGAATTTTTGCTCAGTAAATAGGAGATGGCTTCCCACATTCGAATTATAATTTAGATTTTACTTTTCCCTCTCCACACTAGTGTTGGGGTACTTCCTCTAAATCAGACGTGTAAAACTCGTGGCTCTATCCATGATTTTGTGCATCTTGCGAACCTTAAGATGAAGCATCGCATCCCTTTTCTTTCTTTTTTTTCATAAACATGAGGAAATGCAACATTATGTGATGTGATATTTAGGAATTTGGATTAATTTGGATAGTTCTGGCATGTGAGAGGTTATATCCCAAATCTATACTATTTTTTTCAACATGGATCAATTTCCAAAAGCTGTTAGATTTGCGCATAAGCAACAGGGGTTTACTCACGTGATATGAATCAAACACCCGAAACATTTTGGCTTATGGACACACATTTATCATACATTTAAGTGACTTCGAAGCCCAAAACTCCCTCCATTGTTGAAATAAAAGGTTAAAAAGATATGGATTTCTCTTATTGTTTTATTGAGAAGGCCTACTCTTTTCTTATTTGAAAAACTAAAGACTAAGTTGGAATGTTTTTTATTTAAGAAAACGTCAATGCAGATTTATTTATTAAATGTAGCACCCTTCAGTATTTTTAATAGGGGCCTTCCTTTATGATCAAATTATTTTTACATGCTTGCTCTAAGCCTTAGTGTTCTCACAAGCTTGGCAAAATTTGTCATATATTTGAGGGAAGACTGACCAAACTAAAACAAGAGAGTGATTCTTGGCATGGCTGAGAAAAATTATCATTGGTGAATTGTGCATTTCCCCTTTCACATTGATGAGCTAACGGCCGGGGGCTATATATTGTTTCTGTTATAGAGTTAAGTTAATTTATAAGTTTTGTACTGATATAATCAGTCGGTTCAGAAAGTGCACGTTAAATACTTTAAAATAAATGGAAAAACTGTAACACCAAACTTTATAGATTATTTATAACAGTTTAAACACTTCACTTTATGTAAAATAGTCTTTGCATAGGTACACTCCAATTACCTTGTAGGATTACAATGGCGTAGCTAATAATTACTCTAACGGAGTAGGGTTGAGGAAGGACGAATTTTAGAGGTAAGCTTCCCGCACTTGCTTGGAAGGAGAGTGGCACACCATTTAAGAAAAACCACCCAAAATAGACAGGAATGGGATTTGAACCCCGATCTCCCAATCATCAGCAGGCCGGCTTAGCTCGAGAATGACACCTTAGGCGAATAGGCTATTGAAGTGGGTGTGTCTTCTGTCAAAATACGTCTGCACTGCTCAGTATACCAAGCTCACGAATTTGTACCAGTAATTTCTTGTTGAGCGTTTAAAATGTACTCATCATTTACACTGAAAGGTAGCAAATAGTCTTACCTTGGCCGATTACAGTATAGTATTATATTATAAGGCGCATAATATTATATTAGATTGTGATTTTTAGACAACATTTTATAGTTTTCAATAATTTTGGTTTATTACGAATATTTATTTTATTTTATTCTTTTTTTTTTAGTACCGTATCTTACTACCCTATCCGTTTGGGCTATACGCCTATGTACTAATTACAATAATGGGTTAGGGTTTATGAGCCGTAATATAAAGGATATTCACCCGCATTTGCTTGAAGGTAGAGTGGAAAACCATTTAGGAAAAATCACTCTCAGTGTATCCGACGGGATCGAAGCCCGATCTCCCCGTCTTCGGCAATCTAGTCCAACACGAGATTAGCATATTAGACCACGTGGCCACTGAAGTGGTTATTACAAATTGTATATTCTATATGATACACGAAACATATAGGCGAATTTTCATAGGAAGAACAGTTAAAAAATACAAACTTTTATTGTGGTCAATATTGATAACTTTTATCATATTATAGGTATTGATAATATAAATCGGTAGTGACATCTCGCAATAGACTAGGCTGACAATGTCGGAGAGATCAAGGTTTCGAATCTCAGTCGGGTGTACTGAGGGTGGTTTTTCCAAAATGGTTTTCCACTCTCCCTCCACCGAAATGCGGGTACACTTCCTATAAATATAGCCTTCATAATTCCTAAAACCATTAGCGTAATTAGTACAAAAACGTATAACACGAACGGTTAGTAAGACACGTTGCTAAATAATAAGGGTATATAATAGTTCTACCCTTAATTTTAATGTGAAACCTGTGCCTGTATCGTTGGTATGATATAGTCAGTTTTTGTTTGGTTTTAATAATTTGATAGGGCCAGTCGAAAATCATCTCACATCAAGTGTATCGCTATATTAGCTAGACTGTAAACTATTCAGGAGGGTGTTGGAAACTCATAGCCTAAACTGCACATATAGCTTGTTAGAACAAAAGTAATAAGAAATCCCTGGAACTTACATCCGGAAAACTATGCTAATACCATTAAATTGTATTCAAAGTTTCAGCGTATAGCGCCGGGGGAGCAAAGTTGTTCAAGCATGCGTGCACAACAAGCTGCATAGGAGTTAGGCGTGCGGCACTGTACATGTAATAATTCAAGCACCTTCTGTGATGTAGGACCTTCAGAACGTATTCGCATTTCTAGATGGACTGATATATTGTTTACTATTAATTGTGGTATGTTCTGCTTCCGTGATCCCCAATATATCGAGGTGTATAATACCATGCACCTAGCTCCTATGCAAACTGTTGTACACGCATACTTGAATAGCTATGCTCCCCCGGTGCTTTACGCCGAAACTTTGAACACAATTTAATGGTATTGGCATAGTTTTCCAGATTTAAGTGTATAGGGATTTGTATTAGTTTTGGTTCAAACAAACTATAGGTGCAGTTTGGGATATGATTTTCCGAACACACTGTATATTTTACTAGCGTACTAGCAGAGAAATATGTAACTATTACATCACCTGGAAACTTGAATACAATTTAAAATAATATATTAGAATTCAAGTAATAAAAAGGGAAAGTTTTTCATTCTTGAACTTGTATACAAACACTTACAATGATTTTGTTGAACGGCTTCAGTGGCAGAATGATCTAAGGAGTCCACTCTCGTGACAGACAGGCCTGTTTAAGATAGGAAGACCGGGGTTCGAGTCCCGGGTCTACTGAGTGTGATTTTTCCTAAATTTTTTCCCACTCTCCTTCTACACAAATGCGAGTAGATATACTCTAAAGTGCTTCTTTCCTCATCCCTAAACTATTAGAGTAATTATTATTCTGTTTGTTTTATGGTAACCCCGTGACCGCCATAAATTATTTCAACCCTTATCCATACCGCCCTCTCCCAGGTGACGCACCATTGATACACAGCCTTCATTTTCATAGGAAGAGCCTTTCATAATATACAAACACATTTTTGCAGAAAAAATTAATAAACATTTAATATTATTATAGTGTTATTTAATAGGTATTTAATAAAAATAAAGAGTGACAGCTGAAAAACTGAAACTGAAGCCGAGCTGAAACCTGACGTATGAATATGTGAACGTTTATCTAGTAGCTTTTCTAGTATTCAGATAAGTCTCTTCCTATGAAAATTGGACTGTTCATTTATATGGACGTCGGTGACCTGGTGGTCTAGGGGTAAGGTGTCAGACTTCTGTGCTGGGGGTCCAGGGTTCAATCCTCGGTCCCGGCACAGATTTATCTGATTGCCAAACCTTTCCTTCACCTCTGACAAGACGTGTATTAATCACAACTTGTGAATGTGAGGAATGCCAGGCCTCCACCGTGGTTCGGATTCCACGTTAAACTGTAGGTCCTCCATTTCATCCCATAATCACCCTACCATTACACATTAGCGTAAGTGCGTATAGCCCGAACGGGTTAGTAAGACGCGGTGATAATAATAATTTATCTGGATAAATTATTATTTAAAAATATAAAATTGTATATTTTATGACTTGATATGACTAAATAGTTTATAAATGTTGTAAATAATAATAATAATAATAATAATAATAATAATTTCAATTTCAACTTCAATTTCCTTTATTATAGTGCCGACCAACAGTCGTAAGACCTATAACAGGCCAGCACTGAAAAGCACACAAGTACATACCCTACAATACATACATTTACATAAGAAAACATGATAGACAAAAAATGGCCAAATAATGCCATATACCGATAAACAACCACGAGACAAAAAAGTAGTTAATAATGATAAGAATAAAAAGTAACATTAAAAATAAATAACCAAATAGTGGTTAAAAGCAGTAACATTATGCAAAAAATAGATCAGAATATTGTAAACTTAAACAATGTAAACTTAAATAGTATTAAATAATATAGGCAGAACCTCTACAAGATAAATTATTGATATGGGATATCCTTAAATAACTCTCTGAGTTTAGCTTTCCTTTTATGATAAAAGTCGAATTCGACAAATCTAGAATTGGCACTATGGATACAACGACCTATAGGGCTTACATTGTAAGAGCTATTAAGAAAAAATAATTTTTGATTACGAGAAGCCCGAGAAGGGATAAGAACGCCTACATGATCAAGGGCAAATTTGCAAGAAATTATGTTATTGAAAATATTAAAAACAAAAAGGGCATCACAATAAAGTCTACGCGAGAAGAGAGTTTGGAGCCCTAATAGGTTTCGAATTCTATCATAATCATAATAAATCCGGTTACTAAAGTATTTATCATTGCATGCAGCAACAAATTTTCTTTGAACGTTTTCTAACCTAAGAGAGTCAATTAAGGTAGTGGAATTCCAAGCAACAGTAGCATATTCTAACTTAGATCTAACCAGGGCATAATACAGATATAAAAAACAGTCAACTTTCTTAAATGATGAAGTAATAAATTTAATAAGCCCAAGTAGTTTCAATGACTGGGAAATGACATGGTCAACATGATAGTGGAAATAAAGTTTGTTATCCAGGAGGACACCAAGATCATTAATACAAAGGGTGCGAACTATGTTATCACTGCCCAATTTATAAGTAAAAAAGAAAGGATTAGTTTTCCTAGTGAAAGATATAGATTTGGTCTTAGATTTATTGATAGACATTCCATTTTCCAAAGACCATTGTAGAATACCATTTACATCATTTTGTAAATCTATACAATCTGCAATTGAATTGATAGTTTTAAATAATTTTACATCATCAGCAAAGAGTAAATAACTATAAGAGTTCAAATATTTACCAATGTCATCAATAAACACATTAAAGAGAAGAGGACCTAAATTAGACCCCTGTGGTATGCCACAGGGTGCTAAAAATGTATTTGAGCTGTGTGAATCAATTTTAATAATGAATGATCTTTCATGCAAATAACTGCTGAACCAATTTAATAATAATGATGATGATGATGATGATGATAATAATGATAATGATAATAATGATAATGATAATAATGATGATAATAATGATGATAATAATAATGATAATAATATTGATAATATTAATAATTATTATTATTTATTAACAATAATAATAATAATTATTATTATTATTATTAATTATTATTATTTTTATTATTATTATATAATAATAACTATTATTTTTTTATATAATATTATATTATTATTATTATTATTATTATTATTATTATTATTATTATTATTATTATTATTATTATTATTATTATTATTATTATTATTATTATTATTATTATTATTATTACTAGGTGTTCTGTCCTACGACAAGTCCTTTTCTTTTGTCAGTAAACTTATACCGTCAATGTCCTCTGCCCTTTCCTTCAGCTCCCATAATTTTCTTATTTCCTTCAAGTCATCTAGTATTTGAATCCTACTTCTTCCTAAGCTGCTGCTCCCTTCAAACTTTTCTATTTTATATATAAATTGGTTTATATTTTTGAGCCTAATTAAAACAATATTTTAATGAAACCATGGAAAACAAATCAAACACATCCATCGAGGTCAAACTTTACAATTGTCTGATTGACCTAACAATTTTTGAATGTAGGTTTTGAAAGATGATTACTGAAGTAATAAGAATGATGAATAGAGTAATAATTTGAGAACTGATGGTTGAATACCAAATATAAATGTACTGTACTTACGTGCTATTAATTGCACTTGAGAAGACAATTTGCAATGTTCGTGCTCCTAAAATCGCCACCATTGTGTTGTGATTGGCTGTTAAGTTCTTCCCTAGACGGTCATAAGCTATTATCCGACTTGTATTTGAATTAATGATCAAATAATGTTAAAAGCGTGGGAGTAATGAGTATGTTTCTGTTGAAATGATTAATGTCACAAGTGATTTGGTCAAGTTTTCGAACTCGTCAATTTAGTATAAAATGATTTGATTTTACTAAAGATCTATTCAGTTAGTTTTCAAGTGTTACTTCGGAAGAATTTAGCAGGATCACTTCAAACAATCATGATTTATTTTAAACTGGTGAGAAATAACTAATAATATAAGCTATTTCACTATTCACAAAGAGTACTAGGGAAGAAGCTTCGCTGATAGTCATGTTAGATATAAACATTTAACTGGATATGAATTTTATTGGAATCTCTCACAGAATTGTTAGTACACAGGGCAAAGATAATACATTTTTAATACAATATTTTAGTTTTAATTAGATAACTCACTTTAAATTTTCTATTTAAAATTCATAATAGATATCGCAACCTAGGCGTAGATTAAGATTGGTAAATTTATAATATCACCATGCCTATTCAACTACAATAAAATATATTGATAAGTTCTCTAAATATTTAACAATAAAATATATTATTTTTCCATATTATTGGAGGCAATTAAATTAAGTAATTTATTAATAAATACTCACACTTAAATACTTTTATAAGCGAATCATATTAAGAACAAAACAGTTTTTTAACAAATATGTCTGCTAGTTTAAAATTTAGTTTTACACATTGACAGCTAAACATTTCTTAAAACAATCAAAATTATTTTAAATATGTTGCTAGGGGGAGAAGTTACACTTTGATATATTATTATAGGCTATATTTATAAAAAAAAATAGATCCCAGGAAATAATTATTTTGTTTATATTGTCAAGACTAAATAAATTTAATTTTTTCCCTAAGAGCTCTTTTATTTTATGTCTACATATCTAAAGGCTTATCTACTCTATTATTATTATTATTATTATTATTATTATTATTATTATTATTATTATTATTATTATTATTATTATTATTATTATTATTATTATTATTAGAACCGCGTCCTACTACCCGTTAGGGTTATAGTGTAGGGTGTAGGGTGATTATGAGATGAAATGGAGGACCTACAGTTTAGCGTGGGATCCGAACTACGGTGGAGGCCTAGCATAGTATTTATATTCTATGACAGTATTTTCTTGGCAACAAATCATTTAAACTAGTTGTTTATACTCTTAACGTACGCTAGGTTTTCAATGTTTTTGATATATTGACTAGATAATAACATCATTCAGTGACTGGTCATTTTGTTTTTAAATGTAGATTATATTGTAAATTTTTATATAGCTATTCCATTAAGTCTTATAATGCCTTATAAAATAATATTATTATTTTACACACACATATGACTGACATAACATTCACATTATACACTTACATATATATATATATATATGTGTGTGTGTGTGTGTGTGTGTGTGTGTGTGTGTGTGTGTGTGTGTGCATAATGTGAATGTTATGTCAGTCATATGTATATATATATATATTTATTTATATGTAAGTGCATAATGTGAATATGATTTCAGTGATATGTGTGTGTAAAATAATATTATTATTTTATAAATATATATTTATTTATCTCTGAGAATACATTTGTTAAAAAACATTTTTAGCCATACATATTCTCTATGAAATTTAACAATGTAGATATTATTCTTAAAATAAAATTATTGGCGTATTAATAGTAATTAAATGTGAGCCTGTGCTACTCCAAAACAAGGAATGGAGGCGGATGTCTAGTATTTTGATTTACCATTAGATTTCCGCACATTGACGGATTCTGCTTCAAAATACTCCCTGTGACAACCGTCAACTCAACAGAGAACATTAAGGGGCGTATAGGGTCATTACATTTTCCTCTAATGGGCCACCGGGACCAACCATTTTACTTACCAAGCATAGTGATGTCCAATTTTAACTTGACTATTTGGTTTTCGTCTGTCTTTCTGACCGAATGTTTGCTCCGTGATAACTATCAAATACGTGGACCTATTTTAACGAGATTTGGCGGAGACATTCATTGAAACTAGGCCAAACAACGTAAGTACAGGGCCTTTTGATCTTTTTATCCGTTCCCGGATGGCTGCCGCACAAAAAATGTGTGTGTCTGTTTGCTATGCGATAACTGCCAAATGCATGGATCAATTATAGCAAAATTTGGCAGAGACAATCTTTGTACTTAGGTTGAACAATGTATGTACGAATCTTAGATCTGGCTACCCGTTTCAATATGGTGGCACCTCAAAAGAATTTTCGTTTAGTAGCTCATCCCAAGTAAAACAGCACTAGTAGTATTTCAGTATCAATAAAACTAATTTCTCAAGGTATATTAAATACATAATCCTTGCAAGTACATAGCGCTAAATAAAGTAGTTTGAAGGTGTACAATAATTCTACATCTTACCGTCAGTACTAATTTTATCTTATAACTAGTTTTACTTTTTTCATCCACTACGGTTTCCAGCCTGTGGTCAGGGTTAGTTTTTTTTTATTCAAGCCATATATTTTCCACTATCTGCTTTCTAGGCCTGTCGGGGCTTAAATGCCTTACAATCTCACTCTAGAGTAGGACAGACACAACATCCAGTCCCCGTCCGTTAATTCGTCACTGTGAAAGGTTAAACCCACATTTCACCAATGATAAATTTTTCGGCGATGTCAGGAATAGAACCTGGAACCCTTAGATCAGTAGACAGACACGCTGCTGACTGAGCTAGGGTGTTGGATCCTATAACCAGTCTGGGTACAAAAGACAATATGTAACCATCAATCAAAATTTGAGAGGGTACACTTTACTCTCGTAGTTCCGGATTACTGTGTGACTGTACCTTTTAATATTATATGTGAACAATTTATTAATTATTTTCTGAATTTATCATTCATTTAACAGTGTATATCAAACAAACAAATTAAATGCTAAACATTTAAGTACCTTTTTCCAATACATCCTAATTTAATAATTTTACTAAAACCAATCTTATTCTGCTTATTCTTCCAGGTAGTGTCGACAGTGCTGCTGGTAGCTGTATGTTCAGAAAATCCTGGCCAACCTTTTGTGAAGTCTAATACAGCTTACCCTTACAATCCTGCAGGTAATAAAATTACCCTTATATTCAACCTAATATGGTTGATCTAGGAATGGCTACGTGTCAGAAGGTTGGGATTCAGTTCAAGTCCAAGATGAGCATATATTTTGGCGTTCATTGCGGTTTTACTAAACTTCCTCTCTCCAAGCGAATCTTGCGTATTTAATCGTAATTCAACTTATTCATTCTGAGTCTGTTAATTAGTGTAAGTTGTGGACACATCAAACAGGTGTTAATACGTAGTGAACTCAACAAATATCATCACCACTCAAGGTGTGGTGGAAGGGGACGCGAGAAAAGGTAAGTGTTTTGGTAGTTTTTTATAGCAAAGCGTTTTTTCCCGTAAAAATAATAAAAATATTCCTTCGGTAGAAACGTAGAGTTTAATTACCTTCACACGGTGATATCAACAGTTATTTAATATCTGTCAAGAGCTTTCTAGAATTTGGTTAGAACCTTTTCTCTTCATTTAAAAAAAACTTATCAAAGGTTTCTACTGAAGAAATGTTTGATTTATTTTGTTGAAAAAATATGTTTTCTATGAAATCCGAAAAAAACTCTTTTCTTGCGTCCTCTTCTATCCAGATACATCTTTTCTGAACCATGACCGTGTAATCAGGTGGGACATTAGACATACAGACGTGCCCCGCTATTACGACATTTTAGGCCCCAGATCGTTTTAAATTGAAATTCACCGTAAAGCGAATCATTTTATATTTTATTGAAAACAAAATAATAGCTATAAACATCTAAAATTCACAAAATCACAGAAAGTAGTACAGAGAGGCACCACGTACCGTGTTTGTAAACAAATTGAGAGTCCAGCAGGAAGCTGAGAAGCTGGCAACGTCGTGTAGCTAAGCCGTCGTATCAGTGAGGCAGCTGTCGGATACTTGACTTATAGTCACAATTATTTAAAACCATCTTACTATCAGTGAGGCAACTGTCAGATATTCAGTCTATAGTCACAATTTAAAACCATCGTATCAGTGAGGCAACTGTCAGATATTCAGTCTATAGTCACAATTTAAAACCATCGTATCAGTGAGGCAACTGTTAGATACTCAGCGTATAGTCATAATTTAAAACCATCGTATCAGTGAGGCAACTGTTAGATAGCGTATAGTCACAATTTAAAACCGTCGTATGAGTGAGGCAACTGTTAGATACTCAGCGAATAGTTACAATTTAAAACCGTCATATGAGTGAGGCAGCTGTCGGCAACTTGGCGTATAGTCACAATTTAATACCGTCATATGAGTGAAATGTCGAAAAACCAATCGTCGAAAATTGGGGTATTTCTATTCTAGTTTGGTTTTCACTATAATGAAGAGCTCATATTAAACAATGATTTAGGTGTGTTAATTGTATAAAATTAAAATGGTCAATAATATATATATACATACACACACACACACCCATATACCTATTCATGCTATCCGCACTAACGGGCTAAGGATGGGGAAGATTTAATTGAGTGAAAATATACTTGTATTTGCTTATAGGAAGAATAGGAAACCGTTTAGAAAAAGCCACCCTCAGTACATCTGACCAAGATTCAAACCCTGATCTCCCCGTCAACGTTAGTCCAGTCTATTGCGAGTGTAATGCCTTAGACAGTGTGACCACTGATTTGGGCACATAATTTTAATCTACCATTAGTTTAGAATAATGTATGATCCTAATGTTCACTCATTATAATTTATGGCCCTGCCATGGCAAGATCACTGAGGCACTTTGTCTCCAAGTAATTAACAATTTAATCTCGGTCTCAAGTTTGAGAGGCAACTTTAGCTGCAATGATATGAGGAGTTTGTTAACCACGTATTATAATAATTATTATTATAGCTTAAAGGCACGTCAACACATGCAGGTCATTAGCGCGCTTTTATAATTAAGTCACAGGGTCCATAAAATTATAAATAAATCATATTTAAGAACGTTAACTACCTGTGACGTAACAACAAGTTAAGATAAGATTTCCCATGTGGTATTTACGTTTAATTTGGTGATTTATAAAATTATAATATTGAAAAAATATGTATTTTTAAATAATTTTAAAAATAGTCTTCATCGTCAATTATCGATTTTTTACTTTCTCTCTATCTTACAGGTAGAGAAAGTATTGTGATCGTCAAAAAAATCGAACTCGAGATTTTGATGAATTTTGACGTTTCATGACTTCCTGAATCCGAAAAAGTGGTTTTTGAATTTCCGTCTGTCTGTCTGTCTGTCTGTCTGTACCTCCAACTAGAGCCTAAACTATTTTACCGATTGAGCTGAAACTTGATATCTAGGGTTTTCATAGGGTTGCCCCGAGGGGTTTTTGGAATTGGATATCTACCCCTAAAATTAAGGGTAGTTTACTGAAGGGCAAAAAGAGAAAAAGTCGATTTTCTCAAAATCGGCTCTAACGATTTTGATTAAATTTCATTTATGAACATAAATAAATATTCCAAACAAAATGGCTACTCTCAATATTTCGGCAAAATCGTTTTAAGGGCTCCGGTCTGATGCGTAAATTAACATTTTTTATAATAGCTCCGAAACTATTTGAGATATGAAATTACTTAGCATTACAAATATGTATATATATTTATAATACAAATATTTTATTCGAAACATATTTTTATAAAATCAATAACTTTCAATATATACGCAATTATATATATATTTTTAACTTTTTGGGCATTAAAGCTAAAGTATTGCGACCGTAAGAAAAACTAACCTGAAATGTTGATGGATGTCGACGTCTCATGACCCCCGAGCCCTTAAAAATAGTCTTTGCAATGCCGTCTGTCTGTGTGTCTATTAAAACTTAAAATTAAGGGTAGTTTACTGAATGGCAAAAAGAGAAAAAGTCGATTTTCTCAAAATCGGCTCCAACGATTTTGATTAAATTTCATTTATAAACATTAATAAATATTCCAAACAAAATGGCTACCCTCAATATTTCGGCAAAATGGCTTTAAGGGCTCCGGTCTGATGCGTAAATTAACATTTTTTTAAATAGCTCCGAAACTATTTGAGATATGAAATTACTTAGCATTACAAATATGTATATATATTTATAATACAGATATTTTATCCGAAACATATTTTTATAAAATCAATAACTTTCAATATATACGCAATTATATGAATTTTTTTAACTTTTTGGACATTAAAGTTTAAGTATTGCGACCGTAAAAAAAAAACTAACCTGAAATGTTGATGGATGTCGACGTCTCATGACCCCCCGAACCCTAAAAAATAGTCTTTGCAATGCCGTCTGTCTGTGTGTCTATAAAAACTTAAAATTAAGGGTAGTTTACTGAAGGGCGAAAAGAGAAAAATTTTGTTTTCTCAAAATCTGCTTAAACGATTTTGATTAAAATTCGTATCTAGGCGTTGATTAAGATTATATATAAACTGGCTATTTTCATTTTCCTATGAAAATGATTTTTAGGGTACATTACAGAAGCGTTAATTTCCGTATCTCCACAACTATTGGAGAAACTAAACATCTTATCATTGCAAAATTGTAGGACTATTAGAAATAAAAAACTTTTATTTGACATATATTTTTATAAAAACAGCAGTTTCTGAGATATTTGCAAATATATTAATACAATTTTGTGAGCTTTAGTTGTAAACATATACTACTTTAAGTCTTAACGCAATAATACTCCAATGCCATAGGGTAATTAAATATAAGTAAGTATCTAAAAAAAGTATGTTATTTTTCCTTAAATCTCTTAGGAGAAATGTTTGCATAGCAATGATCTATCTCCATTTTAGACTCAATAGTCAATATTTACAATTTTTATTGGTCAAAATGTATAAATGAATAATTAAATATCAATGCGATGACTTGAAGATCTGCAACACCTTTTAAAATGTTAAAATTTTAACCAGAAATCGAAATTTTAATACGAAGTGTTGACCCTTGTGGAAGACATTAAACTGTTTGAAATGTTCTTAGGTGGACAAAGATGCGCCTCTTTTCTCATTGATTCTATATCATTGTATATTATTTTATGCGTGTTCTTATGTGGAGTGCTGATGATATAATGTACATTATTCCGTTCAGAAATCTTACGAGTTTATAGAAAGAGAGAGAAAGTCTGTGCGGTGTGCCGTACCATTTATTTTAAAATATCTTGGCATAGTTTTATTGTAAACGCATTAAAAAAATTGTCTAAGACTCAGGCTATTTGCCTTATTTACGAAAATGACCAGTATGTATCTTCCTGCCAGGATTTAGATTAAAAATATCTGTCTAATATGTCTAATTAGAATAGAAAACAAATAAAAAGTCATTTTTAAATGCAAGTCAATGCTGTCCTGACTCAATTAGTAAAATGAGTATATACACTTGTCAGTGGAAGAGGGAAAGTGTTATCAATCCATAGACAAGAGGCCTCACAGAATGAACTGCTCATTTTATTCCATTTTCATAAATTGTCGTTTAATTGTGAGAGTGCTGAAAGTTCTTAGGTGCGTTAAATTAAGGTGCAACAAGTTTCGAAAAAATAGCTTCGAACTTCACAAGTATGCAACATCGTTAATCTATTTAAGTATTTAAACAATTATTACAAAACATACTAGTATTCTAATTTTCTACAATATTTTCCTCATATTTTTTGTTATTTGTTTTCACAGTTACGGAAAACTACTACAACAACGGCGGTTACAACAATGATTATTACAACCCGTACACCACTCAGACTCCTTATGCCTATTCCAGCAACAACGCAAGAGCTTATCCTGGTTACAACCCATATAACCAAGCAACCATAAACAACAGTAGATCTTCCAACCCTTTCACAAGATATCAAGGTAGCAGTTACCCCACCTCCAATTTGTACAACACTCATCGCGACCAAAACAATTATCTTGGATACAACCCAGGTTATCCTGGATATAATTCAGCTTACAAATCTGGTTACAATCCAGCCTATCCAAATCATCTTGGTTACAATCCGGTCTCCTCCAACTATCCCGCGTATCCATATACTTTGAATGCGACCAATCGTTATGTTAACAACAACCCAGTATACCCAGGCTATTCTGGTTACAATCCGTCTTCTCTGGGTGATTACAATCCCTATTCTGGGTATAATGCCGGCCAATACTCCGACAGGAAAAATTCTGATTACAACCGGTTTTATGATGGAACCACTGGTTCGTATCCAAGAGCTTACAACAGTGGTGCTTACAACGCTTTCAACGGAAAATTTCCTTACAACAATCAAGCTAACCAGAGATAAAAATATACAAGGTTAAATTTAAGCTCATGATTGCCCATTGCATAAAAAGTTTTATACTTTGTTTGATGTGAAGCTATCTTGATGAATTTTAAAATGTACTAGTATTTTAAATTTTATCTAGGTCCCTAAACACATAAACACATAATCTCTTTCATACAAACACACACCTAGGTTTTTTAAGCAAATGGAAGCTATTACAATGATCATTTATATATTAAAACATCTTTATGTTCTATGAATATTTAAATTTTATTTTAACTAAATTCATCACACTTATCAAAAGTTTGTGGTCATAATCTTTACTAATTTAAACTATACACTAACATTTTATATGTCTTTAGTTTGCCTTATATAGCTTATTGCATATGTGTGTTAATATACTTAGATATATTAATTATTAGATTACGTAGTAATATTTGCAAGGAATAAAATGCCAAAAGTTTTATTTTGATAAATTTGTGCTTCACATACCTAAGATTTAATAGAACTACTCACTTTATGACCTTGAATAAATACAAGTAATTACTGTATTATTGTTTTGTTACATTACATTATTTTGACATTCAACATGATATTTTTATAAAACATTTTTAAATTAATAACAGTGTAAGTTTTGAAAATCATTGTATAGATCTTATTAAATAAATAAAAACTAAATTTGGCAAAGGGTCGTTTTAAATTTTCCAGTGTAACTTACTTATTCTGTGGCATTAGGAACTTGAAATTTCATTGCCGCACTTACAAAATTACACAACCTATCCCTATCTTGGGATAGTTCTATCCAGTCCACCTAATTACATCCTATCTCTCTCTTGAGCTAGTTCCAACCAGTACACCTCACTACACCCTATCTCTATCTTGAGCTAGTTCTATCCAGTCCAACTCATTACACCCTATCTCTATCAGGTCCATTATAATGTTATCTTCCCATATGCGTTATGTCTTCCCAATGATCTCTTCCCATTGGGTTTGCCAGTCAATACCCTGAACATGGTTATAAGTTCTCTCATACTCGCTGCATGCCCTGCCCACCGCAATATACGAGACTGGATTATTCAAACAATGTCTTGTGATGAGTACAGGGTATGTAACTCCCAATTATGTAACCTCCTCCACACCACAGTAGCCTCATTCCTTTATGGACCATATATCTTCCTAAGCACCTTGTTTTATGAAGACCCAAAATTTGTTTTCATCGTATAAGGTAAGAGATCACGTTTCACACCCATAAAGAACACCCGGTAAAATTATTGTTTAATATATTCTGAGTTTTACATTCCTTGACAGCAGGCAAAATGTCAACTATTTACTGACCGAGTAATTATTATATTATTTGTCTATATTATATTATATATTATTATATTATTTTCCTAATTTCCAAACTAATATCGTTATTGCTAGTTAAAATGAATCTTAAATATTCAAACTCATTAATCCGGTCAAAAAATATGTTGTTCACCTACACTCTTTGTCCATACTCTTTATTTTTACCAGCCTATGGCTGTTGTAGTCGAGAGTTGCATCGTATTCTAATGCAGCTTGTTCAAAAACGCTCCACGTGTTTTCTATTGAAGATTTGCCGCCGCAGTGCCACCCTTTCAGCAACAGCACGTCTGCGAGCTTCAACTTCCTCTATAGTTTCGAGAGCTCGCTGAGACTACATATGAGCAGCATTTTGTTGACGTCGTTTCTCAGTCTGTTCATGAATTTCTGCAGCTCTCAAGCTGGCCTGCCGCTTAACTTGCTCCTCGCGCCGAGCTTGAGATTCTTCTTGCGCCTCAGAAGCTCGCTGGGACGCCAGATAAGCAGCGTGCTGTTGACGTCGTTGCTTTGACTGCTCTGAAGTTTCGGTTGCTCTGCGAGCTGCCTGAAGTTGAGCCTGTTCAAGCCTTCTAACCTCTGCTTGGGCTGAAATTTCCTGGCTCCTGGACACTTTCATCATTCTAGCTTTATTTGACCATTGTGACAAATTCGATTTACGCTTCCCCGGTATCTTTCAACTACTTTTGAGGATCGATCACTAAAATAACTTCTCAGTTGAGGAAGTCATTGAAACCACCTAAAAAGAAACCAGCTTACTTTACCTCATCTTTTTAAAGCTAGTAAAGAACAGTTCAAAACTAAAACTAACGCACAAAAAATACTATTGAACTTTTTTCAATAAATGTGACTTCGTATTTACACGTGAAAACAACAAAATTTCTTTCAACTTTTCGCTCTGTAGAAATATTTTGCAGGTTAGATGGTGCGTAAGTTTTAGTTTTGAACTGATCTTTACTAAATTTAAAAAATGGTGAGTTAAAATAACATAAAGTTAGTAAAATTTTAATTATAATCGTATTCATATTTACTCGTAAAATGAAATAAAAATCACAATATATTACTTACCCCTTATATACGAAAAGTTTAAACAATATTATTGTAAAATTAATGTAATGTTGTTCAAGAACATACTCTACCAACTTATGAAAAAAAATATCCTGTTCAACTTCTATCATAAAAATAGCAAATGACTGGCAGCACAATCTAACCTGCAAAATATTTCTACAGAGCGAAAAGTTGAGAGAAATTTCGTTGTTTTCACGCTTGTATACGAAAAGTTTAAACAATAGTATTGTAAAATTAATATAAAATCAAAGGTTGGGAATAGACTATATGTTATTCCAGGACCTACTCTACCAACGTACAAAGTTTCATTCGAATCCGTTCAGCAGTTTTGGCGTGATTGAGTAACAAACATACAAACACACAAACTTTCGCATTTATAATATTAGTAAGATTATATAAATATTATAAATATATATGTATCAACTTAATTTTTATTGATCATAACGACTTATACTATGTCATAAAAACAATTGTTTAAAATTAAGACAAATAATAAGTAGATTAAATCAATATTTGTTTCAATTACGTATTGGGTCTTGGATAGCTACAAATAATAACATTACTTTTTATGGTAATATCGTTTATTTTTTATGTTTTGACATAATAAACTAATGCATTTTATTATATTCCCTAATTTATTAACAAAGTACTTGAACTTAAACAAAGCTTAAAACTCAAAAAACACTCAACGCTTTCTATAAAGAGTTAAAAAGACACTATAATACTACTCTTATTTTCTAACATAATCTCTTCCCGTTGGTTGCTAGGTCAAAAAACATCAGCAGGCACGAAACGAAAGATAGAAATTGTTCTTAGTATGGAGATTTGTTTCTTTGAAGATATTGTGGATTGTAGTTCTCAGACCTGGCGTTAGCAGAATTAGACGAACCACCTCCATACCCTCTGTTCCGTCCAAACTCACTGCCATCTGCAACATTTCAACAATTAGTTAAGGAGTTGATTATTTTAAAGAGAGGTATTTTGAAGACTAACTGGAATAACTGCGTTTATTTAGCATTTTTACCCTTTTCAGGATCGTATTTATTATTATCGCGTCTTATTACCCATTCGAGTTTTATGCTTAAGTACTAATTACACAAATGGTTTTAGAGATTAGGGAGATTATATTTATAGGACGGATACCCGCATTTGCGCAAGGGAGAGTGGATAATCATTTTGGGAAAATCACCCTTAGTACACCCATCCGAGATTCGGACCTCGATCTCCCCTTCATCGGCAGTCTAGTCTACTGCAAGAGTAGTGCGTTATATCACGCGGCTAACGAAGCGGGTATGAGGAAGGTTGAATTTAGAGGAAGTGTATCCAGAATTTGCGTTTGGAAGGAGTTGAAAAGCCATTTAGTAAAACTCACCCTCAGTACACTCGATCGAGATTTGAGCCCCAATCACCCTGTCAACGGCAGTCCAGTGTAAACCTATTGTGAGAGGGACGTCTTAGAATACTCAACTACCGAAGTAGTTGTAGGGCTATATTAAAGTGGAGAGTGGTGTATGGACGTTGCCTCAAGAAGCGGAAACATTAAAGAGAACCTCAAAAGGTATAAATATTTGTTAACTATCAAACCCCTCGAAAAAAAAGATTCAAATCTATAAATCGATTGAATTTCAATGTACATTAGTAAGTAGCTGTTTTATTTAGCAAAGGATTGCACAAGAAGGATGTGAATATAAAAGCGTGGATCTTCGACACTTTTCCACACCCTTGGATATTGCCATGTCATAGCAAACAAGGGTAGACTGAGAGATAGTCACCAACCCACACAACCACAAATAGGGAGCCACCCACTTCGGTGGCCGCGTGGTCTAACGCGCTACTTTCGTGTTGGACTAGACTGCCAAGTACGGGAGATCAGGGTTCAATCCCGGTCGGGTTCACTGAGGGTGGTTTTTCCTGACTGGTTTTCCACTCTCCTTTCAAGCAAATACGGGTGCACTTCATCAGGATTAAAACTTCCCTATCCCTAAAACTATTAGCGTAATTAGTATATAGGCGTATAAACCGAACGGATAGTAATAAGCAGTGCTAAAAAAAAGGGGAAGTCAGTGTTTCTATCCTGCATTATTTTTGTCTAGACCTGACTCCATGTTTACACACTCAGTGACACATTCATACCCAGAGAATGGAATTAATCTGTAATTTAGCGAAGTGCGTCATTAAAGAGCGTGATTATATGCACATTTAGTTACACTATGAATAGAGGAATATGAGGAAGAGGACAAAGCCTAGTAAAGCTGTCAAGTTGGATGGAGTAGAGCTGAAATAGGTACAGAACGAAAAATACTTTGGAAGCATGATTGAGGCGAAAGGTTGAAGTAGAGAGGATCTAATGAGAAGAGGACAGCGAGGAGAGTTGTTCTTTAGATGTGTAAGAGACCTGTTATGGCGAAGAGAAGTGCCCTTGAAGTGTAAGGAAGTGTTGTACAGGGCGTACTTTGTACCCATTGTCACATATACAGCAGAAACATGGACATTGAGTGTAAGAAAGTGGAGGCCAGGGGAATGAAGTTTGTGAGGAGCGTGTTAGCTGTCACGAGGAGAAACAAGATTAGGAATGAAGTTTGTGAGGAGCGTGTTAGCTGTCACGAGGAGAAACAAGATTAGGAATGAAGTTTGTGAGGAGCGTGTTAGCTGTCACGAGGAGAAACAAGATTAGGAATGAAGTTTGTGAGGAGCGTGTTAGCTGTCACGAGGAGAAACAAGAGTTAGGAATGAAGTTATCCGGGGAAGAGTAGGGGTACAGGGAGTACATGAGACATTAGAGGAAGCAAGACTGAGATGATATGAGCATGTTATGAGGATGGGGAAGGAGAGGATGCCAAAGAAAATGTTAGAAATAAAGTATATAGCAAAAATCCCGCAAAGAGGCAAATAAAGAGATGGGAGGAGGAGATAACAAAAAGCGTACAAGTGGGAGGAGAAAAATAGAAGCAATTAAAGGAGGAATAGTGGTGGAAGGATAGAGGAAGATGAAGGCATTTTACTGAACTGAGCTGACCAGTGGCTGGAAACAGTTTATTATGATGATGATGATGGCTATATCATTTTTATTATTATTAGCACCGCGTCTTACTACCCGTTCGGGTAATACGCACTTACACTAATGTGCAATGGAAGGGTGATTGTGAGATGAATGGAGGACCTAAAGTTTAAACGTGGAATCCGAACCACGGTAGAGCCTGGCATTCCTCACATTCACAAGTTGTGAACAATACACATCTTGTCAGGGGTGAAGGAAGTGTTTGGCAATCAGACAAATCTGTGCCGGGACCAAGGATTGAACCCCGGACTCTCAGCACAGAAGTCTGACACCTTACCCTAGACCGCCAGGTCACCATGATGATGGCTATATCGTTCCACTTGATTTTATAGTGGCTTTACTGTGTAGTTTTGATCATTGTCTTAATTATAGTAATTAATCGCCCTTTAAAGTGCTTATTTAAAAGATTAAGACTTTGGGCGTATTCGCAAGATTCTTCGCATGAAGACGCTTCCAATGTAACCGTATACTAATGATACGAAACGTTAAAATGATTTTAATTACCACTAATTCCACCCGGTTACATAAACCAAGTACAACACCACTAACAATCCCTCATATTCAAAATTAAATAAGTGTAACAAAATTAATCCGATGATTTTAGTTAATTTAATATTTCTTTTTTTTATATAAGTTCTAACAAATATTAATAATACTAAAGATAAGGGCAAGCTGTACCCCTCAAGCCTCAAAGTAAGAAACGAAGATAAAGATAGCTGAAAAAAAAAAGCGCAGCAGGTCTCTAAACCAGTGAAAATAATAGTTTTGAGACCTCATAACCCTTCGGAAGTCACCCAGGTTCTGTAAATATCAGATGAAAAGATAAATTGAAATAAAATCCATGTAATCTGAAAAAAAAAAAAATCTTAATATTTAAAATATGTTCAGGCTCTCTTTTAGTGTTATTTCTCGAAAAGTGTCATATTTTACCCATTTTAATATCCATTTAAAAAAATTATTTCCTTAAATATGTTTGAAATTGGAATTACATCTAATTTGTGACCAAGCACCTTTACAGCGCTACTCCCACTATGGGAATATTTATGCGAACCATAAGCAAACAACTATTTAAGAAATTGAATGAGAATGACCAGCTTCAGTGGTCAAATGGTTTAAGGCGTCACACTCCTGTCAGACTGGTCTGCTGATGAAGGGGAGATCATGGTTCGAATACCGGTCGGGTTTACTGTATGTGGTCTTAACTAATTGGTTTCCCACTCTCCTTCCACGCGAATGGGAGTGAAATACCTCTAAAATGCTTCCTTCCTCATACTTAACCCATTAGAGTAACTATCATATGCGTATAACCTGAACAGGTAATAAGACGGGGAGGTGAAGACTTGTTACTAGAATTGTAATGGCTGCCTGGAACCAGTAGACCATATTATATTACCATAGCTTGGCGCACTCTGGTAGGTCTTGAAATTGGCCCGACCTCCCGGAAACGCGGAATCGTAACCGTAATAATCCGGTCCAGAGTAAATCTCTCCAGTGAACCGCTTGCCGGTCTCCGGGTTTACATCTCCGGCAGAATATTGAGTGGCTGAGCGACCGTAAAGACTATTTTGTTTCTGTTGTCCTTGCCAGTTTTGTCCCTCTATAGAGGAACGTTGCAAGCCACTGCCATAGCCTTGTTGCTCCTGTTGCTGCTGTTGCCAACCACAATGGACCATGCTTAGAATGGAGAAGGCGAATATGACAGCGAAACACTGTAAATAAAGAACACGTTTGTGTAATAATATTATATTTACTCCAGAGCAGGGATTGGCAACCTTTTTGGGGCCCCGATTGACTTTAACATTTAGCAAAGGTCCCGTGATTACCCTTCGTATCTCCATATTTTTTTCCCTATACATCTTGTATTTATTCCTTAAATTCAATATTTACTCCAATACTTTGTCCTTGGCCTTTAGAGAAACTACATAAAATAAATCAAATATACATTCTGAATACCCTGAAAGTATCAATTTTACCTTGAGTGATTACAATATGACCCTATCCTATAAACTGTACCATCATCAATCTGTAGCCCAGTTTGTGTAAAGCTTAGCCAGTACTATTATTACCGTTCCCCAGGGGACGTCCGAATGTATAATCGTACATCCTTTCCATGGAGGCTCTTTCCATGTCCCAATGAGATGAGGTGATGGTGATAGTGAATATTATAGCGTAAAGCCAATAAGATCTTAATCTGACTTAAGCTAATTAGCAAAACCCATGATTACCATGTGAATAAGTACTCCCCTTTAGAGAAAGATCCCCCGGTAACAGCGAAATTGAGCCCAGGACCTCTAGATCAGCAGCCAGGGGTGCTGCCACTATACTATAAGGCCATTTTGGCTCGTATTTAATTAAGTGCATATTTTATGCTGTTGAAGACAACATTTTTAAACTAAAGTGAAAAATTACATATTATTTTTGATTTCAATTATATATCAATTTTTGTCTTTTATCATGGAGGTGTTACTTTAAATGTTTTTCTTTCAGTTATTGAAATTAATATTGTCTAAGACACTCACTTTTACAATTTAATACATTTACTTCTTTAAAGTTTAATATTGCTAAAATATATACAATTTGACATGATAATTCATTACATTTCATAACATTCAACAATTATTTATTCGTAAATACTCATTATTAAACGCCCGTTCAATTAGTCCTCAAGTGGCACACTGGTCGGAAAAGTTTTGCCATCTGCTATAGAGAGTTGGCATTATTATGTGTATTATTATAACAGTGTTGGTTAAGTGACACGTTTAAAAAATAGCCTATTAATATTAGAATTCCATCTGACGTCTATCAACTGGGATTTATCATGTAATTATTTTAAGACAGTGGAACCCTGCAGGCCAAATGCAGCCCACGGTCACTGAAAATGTGGACCTCCCCAGTTTTCTGGAGAAAAATTAAAAGGGAAATCCTCAGTGGCAGATGTGAAATAGCTGATGATTTAAAAAAATATTAATTTAAGAAGGTCAAGATTGCATTTATTAGATTGATAAAAATATGTATACATATATATCTATAATGCTAAGTTGTTTTTTGAAAGTGTGTTTCGTGAAATATCTTATAATACATTTTTGAAAGAGATTTACACTTTTTTGGAATAAAATTTAAAATTTCTACCCATCAAAAATACATGTAAATATAATAATTTAAAGCAGTGTTAATGTGTGTTGTTTGTAAATATATAAATTTAAGTTGATGGGATACTAAATATATTTTGGCCTGCGATGCAAACTTATTATCGATTTGGCCCTTGTGGTGACAAAACTTTGGACCACCCTGATCTGAATAGATGTCACATATCATGAGAGAAGCGCATTTGTTGATATCTCAATAATCATTATTTATTTCTTTAAGGCATGTTTAGACGGGGAAAGTAGGAAGGCAAGTAAAGTGAGAAAGTCACTTGACTGCCTTTATTGTGAGCAGGTAACCAATGCAAGTGCTGTTGATATATTACTAATGAGTCTTCAACCAAAGGGTTGGTCATAATGTGATTCCCATCCATCCGGAGCTTGGCATGCACTCTGTATGTATGTCGGTTAGTGCTGCCCCACCATCTGGGATAGATAGAGCACATGTACTAGGGATGTCCTGAAAGTGCGGTAGTTTCTAGATGTTTTCCTCACTGGATTTCTATAATCTAGTCAGAAAAGGCTACACATTTTTCCAAAAAGTATTTTAACATACCTTACAGGATTTTTTAACATCCACACTAGACATGAGACCCAACGGCTTATTTCCCTCACGAAGGAAGTTGTGCTACCAATTTTTATCGATAAAGGAAAATCCATTGAGTTTGTTTGGGTTTGAACCAGTTAATTATCGGGTCTTAAGGCGAGCACTTTACCCCAAAACCCCAAGTCCATTATGTTCATATAGAGGCGAGTATTTCAGGCAATTCCAGTTGTGACCTCGACTTTAAATGAATCATCCCTAACATATTAGCGTAATTAGTGCATTGGCTTATAACCAGAACAGTTAGTTAGTCGCGGTGTTAAAAAAATAAAACTTGCCTGAGAAATAATTGCATCGTGGGGGTAGGGGGTAAATTTGTAGCAAGTACAACAGGAGGATAATATAGACTAATTAGAGGATCTGCATCAACTACAGACTAATAAGGGAGTTGTATCTGACACCTTTTGAAAACGAAAACTTGACTGTGATCTACGAGAAAGCTGGCACCAAAGAGGATTTAGAATGGATCAACCAGACTATATTTTCACCATTTTGAGATAGAAATAAAATAAGAATTAACACTTAAAAATATTAGCTGAGTTTTATTTTAACTGCCATAAGTCATTATTGATGAGTTAAACAAAGTTTTTTACTCAATAAAAAATAAATAAACTAGTTAAATACAAGTTTTATAGCTACTCAGATATAGTGTATTATCATAAAATTAATAAATCTATTTTATTCCTTTTGAAAAAACTTGAAATGAATAAACTTGCTTCAAACAATATGTGATCATTTGTTTTAGTATATTGATAAATTTGATGAATATCAATACCCTAAAAAGTATTAAAATATATTTATACCAACTAGTCGATATTGAACTCCAGTTTGTCAGAAACACAAAATTAACAGTGCCATCCGTCAAGATTGAATTCTGACCCTTCTTTATTATTATTATTATTATTATTATTATTATTATTATTATTATTATTATTATTATTATTATTATTATTAAGGCCATTGTATCCACAGCGCCAATTCTATATTTGTCTAATTTGACTTCTATCATAAAACAAACGCTAAACCCAGATAGTTATTTAAGGAACTCCCATATCAATAATTTATCCTGTAAGGGTTCTGCCTATAATATTTAAATTTACAATATTCTGATTTTTTTTTCTTATTGTTACTGCATTTAAAATATTTATGCTTTACTACTCTTTAGTTATTTTTTATTCTTATCATTATTATTTACTATTCTTTCGTAACTATTTATCAGTATATATAATTATTTAGTTATTATTGTTTATCTTATTTTCCATGTAAATAAATGTATTTGTAAGGTACTTGTGTACTTTTCAGTGCTGGCCTGTCATAGGTCTTACGAATGTTGGCCAGCACTATAGTAAAGAAAATTGAAATCATTATTAATAGTTTAGGTTTTTATTATTATTGATATTTCAAGTATTTTGAAAAGAAAGTAATCTTATTTTTTTAATTGTTAGCAAAGTTAGCCTTGAAATTCTTAGAAGACATTCACTAACCGTTCATTGTCAGTATTGAATCCCAAACATCCAAGTTAGTTCTAAGTACACCACACGTGGATCCTGTCCTCACTGAACCATATTTTTCTAAGCCAGAGTCAGGCAACGTATCCTTGCATCCTCTCAAGATTTTAACATAAGTCTGTATTCGAAATATCTAAATATGAATAAGAATTTTATACTCGAGATTCTTGAGAAGAATAGAGAGGATAAAGTGGACAGATCAGGTTGGCTAATGAAGAAGTTATAAGAAAAATAAATGAAAAGATAACCATTCTACAGGTGATTCTATCAACAAAGGCCAGCTAGATCGGTCACATTATGAGAAGAAACTGGCTTATGGAGTGACTAGACATAAAATATGAATGCATATGCATAAATGGGAAATTTATATAGTTTTAAGATATGCCAAATTTATGTGTATAATAACTATGGGCATATCTTATGTATATTATTAAGCCTAATTTCGATAGTTGAAATTACAAGAAAACTGCTTAATCGATTTTGACAAACGAACACTCATTTTAAAGATTAGGGGTCCAAGATGTCAGAAAAAACAGTAGACTATAACTAAAATCCAAATTTCCTAGTTAATTTTCCATATTTTCCTTTTGTGTGGGCAGTGGCTTATCTGTACAATCATTATTCGTTTACATCACCATGGAAACCGTGATTTGTGTATAGATTTAATCGATAAATAAAATATTTTCTTTGTTTAAAAATAATAACAACTCGATTCTTACTTGAGTAGTTTGGTGCGTAAATTGATATAGAACAGGTAGAGAGATAATTTTAAAGTTCTCACCTTGGCGTGAAGGGGGCCAATTTACGTTTTTATTCAAACTAAACACCGAATTCTAAAAATATATATAAAGTTAATAATAGGATTATTGCGCCTTTGGGCTACTTCCCTCTTATCCCAGTTTGTGGAAAGATTAGCCAGTACTAATGTACCGTTGCCCAGGGAACGCCCAGGTTTACTAATCGTATATCCTTTCTGAGGAGGCTCTTTCCATGTCCCGATGAAATGAGGGGATGGTGATAGTGAATATGACGGGTGTGGAACCAGTGGAAACATTAAAACCTAACTTAAGCTTAATTAACCAAACCCTGGTGACAGTTTCGAGAAAATTACCAAGGTACTAGGTGGAAATCGAACCCGGGACCCCTAGGTCTCGAAGCTAGGTACACTGACCACTACACCACGGGGACGGTTATATGTGAAGTTTGTAGCCATATTATAACCTTGGACGATCAAGCTTATAAATATAAAGTCGAGAGATTGCTTATTATATAGAACTTTTCCCAGTAAAATATTTAGAATAAATTTTAGTGCAGTAATCTGCAGGCATTGCTGCAACGATCCGCTAATATATATAACTATAAATACACTTATAAAATTAATATTAAGAAATAAATATTTGCTGTGTTAGTGACTAAGTAAAGTATTACCTTGCTCCCTGAAGACATGCTGAAGATCTGAACCATTGTGAACACTTTGAACCAGTTGTAAGTACTAATTCTGAAAATGGCTGCAGCGATCATATTTATATTAGCACCCAACATCCTGTTGAGATGGGTTGAAAACATCAAATTAGCCTTGAACCCACCCAAATAGATCTCAATAAAATAAGTAAAAAAGTCTTGTTCTGAGTGTGAACAAATTATAGGAGGTTTAACATATAGTTTTATATTTATTTTTTTATTGTTGAAGCCCAGTTCACCTCGCGTGGTTTAGATCGTGATGAAATAATTAGTGCGACGTGTAATTAGTCGTTTGGTCACGTCTATATTCAGCCCAAGACCAACGTGGGTAATGACGTCTACATAAATATTTAAGGATGTTACATAATTAATATTTCAAAAAATTGGTTTTTTGGACACACTTTTAATAAAAATATAGCTTTCACATTTATCATTATTTAAAATTAAAAACAAAAGTATTTATTTTTTTCTCAAATATGTACACAATATTTTTAAATTAGTGTATGATTAAATTATTCTTTTTTAAAATGTTAATAATTTTATGTTCCATTAGTATTTAATATTATATTTCTTTCTAGGTAATTAGTTTTAGATACTTTTAATTATACCACTTTTAATGTAAATCTAATGTTTTATTGGCATGCTAACTATTGTTTATTGTATTGAATACGCATTTGATTGAAAGTAGCCTTCCTATTTTCTAAATAATTTGTTTCTCTACTAAATATTTTTTTCCAAATCCTGATCTTACACTTTTTTGTGTTTCCTTCTGGGTTTTTTTTTTTCACAAATATTTAAACTGCTATACGAACCGTTTAAGAAACAGATACTTATAATTCTTCCAAATTCAGTATGGTTGCAATTTTGTATAGTCAATTGTCTTTCTTTGTTAATCTTTTATTGTAGCTTATCAAGAACATTATTAAAGTTCAAGTTGGACTTGTTTTAAAACTCTCATTTACTATCAAAATTACCTTCAAATTCCCATGTTTTTCAGTTATTTAGACAACACTAACTTTCAAATAATAACAATTCATAGTGTTAGTTAATTCTACAAGTGGCATCCATGTATTATCAATCTAAAACGATAATTTTCCGACGACCCACCATTTCCTAAGTCTGTAGAATTGTAGGCTTCTGTCTTTAATCCATGGCCTTATTCAGCAAAATCAATTGTTACTCGCAGGCTTAGACTTTGATGATTTAAAAAATTAAAAAAAATTTAAAATGGCCTGAAAATTATCAAAAATATACTTCAAATTTACAAAAAATGACCTAAAAATATGAACAAAAATCTTGTAATTATTGCACACTGCTAAATAAAAGACGCGATTTAAAAATTATAATGAGAAAATATACATGCGATGAAAAGTACCTAAACTAATCTCTTCCATGCTGCTAAATATAATATTGATTTACAAATATGTGCTTCAGAAGTAATAGCAACCCCCTCTCAACCCATAGTCCTACCCAGCCTTATTGCAGTGTCTTAACAGGAATTTGTATTTTACCATCGAACAAGGAAAGAGGATACAAAGTTTATGGCCTACATTATCTTCCCATTACGAAAACTGTGTGTTGAAAAAAAAATTTGGGTATTTATGCACTTATAAAATAGCGATGGTATTTAAAAACACTTATTTTTCAACATAAATGCCTAAAAATGCTTTAAAATGATGTAGACTAAGAAAATATTAACTAAAAACAAAAAATTAAAAAAAAAGCAAAGAATGGCTTAAAAATAACGTTTTCCACAACCAGGGGATCACGAACCAAATCTATGTTTACATGGGGATTGTATGTGGCGTACCAAATTAAAGATGCAAAGTCATCAAGATCTTGGTGATAACTATTAATGTTTGAAACCAATATTCTCACTTTTTTAGGCACATTTATGTAACCATGTGGTAATAATATATAAATGTGGGATGGGATCTTGAAAATTAAAAAAAAAAAAGTTATGTCTTCAATTAATCTATGGCAGCTTACGTGGTGAGATATATCTACAGTTATCATAAACAAATTATCAATGCCTTTGGAGGATATGTGCAAGGCCACACACATGAAACTAACATGACTTGCTTATCTAAGAAGATTGGTTCAGGTGACCGATGGAGTTTCCATAAACATCACCAGTCAAGAGGTGAAGAAAATAAAGTCTAGTCGCAATACTCAATGCCATAAACAAGTTAGTATTTAGAAACATATTTTTTTAAGAAGTAGATTTCTTTAAATTCATACTGAAAGAGAAGGAATATTTTCGAGAACTTATTATAAACCTGAAAAAATTAGAAATATTACACAATAAAACAAAATTCAACTTTAAATTGATAAATTACATCTGTAAACGTGAATCGAACCCAGAACTTATGGCATAATACACCAATGCTTTAACCACTGAGTTATCCAGGAACAATCCCATTCCAAGAGTCATTTTTTATTAATATCTTAAGGCAGAGTCTGTGGTGGACGTGTGGAAATCGTGGCGGGCCTATCTGATAGCTCGTGATCTTAATTGATCACTCATATGTAGCTGATGATTTCCACACGTCTATCACAGACTCTGCCTTAAAATATGAGTGAAGACTGACCCTGAGGGGGAACACTACTGGATAGCTCAGTGGCGTACTAAGCCAAAGGTCCCAGGCTTGATTCCCGTGGCCAGGTGTCATTTTTAAATTTAAAAACATAGTATTTAGATGCTGTTATAACCGTAATTAACAAATGTAATAGATTAGATATCAAAACATAAAAATTAAATTTGTTCAAGTAAGTGTTCGTTCATCAACAAATATGATGTCAATAACTAGAAATGAGTCGAATGCTAAATTTCTCGAATCCAAATCCTAAATTTTCTTTCGAATCTTGAATTCAAATACGAATCCTACAAATCTTTAAAAATGTACAATTTTATTTAAAGAGAAAATATTTAAGATTGAATTTAAAAAATGTGTTTGTGGCTTGGTGTCACTGACAAATTATATTTTGTTTTTCATGTCTATTACGTTATAAACCACATATAAAACAATTTTCTTAATAAATTATTAGTTATTTTAATACAATTTTGTCCTTTTTTGTAATTTTGCTACCCTCCAAACTACACAGGTCTATATAATTCCTTTTAACAATTGCTTAAAATTGTTATTTGAAGTCAAGATCTGCATAGTTGTATACATGATAATATTTGAGGTTTTTATGAATCTCAAATACTATATGATTTAAGGGATTCGAGGAATCAAGGATTCAAGCATCCTAATTCTATCTATAGCTTAACATGTAGTTATTGGAAATAAACCAAGTTGGTTGTATATAAAATTATCTAGTTTAGATTTGTTAGGATTTATAATCCTTCAGTTCGGGAATGTAAAACTCAGAATATACAAAACCAAATTTTACTGGTTGTTCTCTATGGGTGTGAAACGTGATCTCTTAACTTAAATGAATAAACCCCGTTTAAGGTGTCCAAGAACAAGATGTTTAGGAATATATTTGGTCCAAAAAGGGATGAGGCTAGTAGGGAGTTGACGAGGTTACATAATGACGAGTTACATACCCTGTACTTATCACAATATATTATTAGTATAACCTGCTTCGGCGGACTCATGGTCTAACGCGCTAATCTAATGTTAGATTAGATTGCCGATGACGTGGAGATCAAGGTTCGAATTTAAGACGGGTATAATGAGGGTGATTTTCCTAAATTGGCCTTCTACTCTCCCTACATGCAAATGCGTGTAGGGTTCCCCTAAATTTAACCTCCCAAATACCTAAAACCATTAGCGTATTTATTGCATAATGGTATAACCCAAATGGGTAGTAAGACGCGGTGCTAAAAAAAATTAGGATGATAAAGTCTGGTAGACTACAGTGGTTAGGACATGCAGGGCTAATGGGAGAATCTAGAATTTTTTTTGCACCATGTATTACTACTCATTTGGGTTATACGCCTATGTACTAATTACACTAATGGCTTAGGGATTAAAAAGGTTTAATGGAAAGGAAGCTTACCCGCACTTACGTGGAAGAAGAGTGAAAACATTTAGGAGAAACCACCCTCAGCGCAACCGACAGGGATCAAATCCCGATCTCCCCGTATTCAGCAGTCTAGTCTAATATGAGAGTAAAAAGTTAGACCACGCGGCCACCGAAGCAGGTTAGAACCTTGTTTAGGGTATTGACTAGCAAGCCCAATGTGAAGAGACCATTATGAAGACCTAGAAGCAGATGGGAGGATAACATTAGAATGGACCTGGAAGAGATAGGGAGTAATGAGGTGGACTGGATAGAACTAGCTCAATAGAGGGATAGGTGGGTACTTTAGTATGTGCGGCAATGAACTTTTGAGCTCCTAATGCCATAGAGTAAATAAGTAAACAAATATGGATTTATAATAAGAAAGAGGTAGTCTAATACTTTCTAAAATAATTTATAAATAGGTAAATTAAAAATTATGTATCAAATTTGTGTATGAAATCATTTGTTCATCTTATTGTCTCAAAATTGTGTTTATGGATTATATAAGTACAAGCTATAAATTAATTAAATATATTACCTGATTAAAGTTATTGTTTGGATAAAATTAAATGTTGTGTTCCAAGTATTTTATGTAATAAAAATTATCTCAAATATTACAAATCTTCCATTAGTTGTCATTGATATTGCAAAAATGGTAAAATATCTTAAATCAATTAGCTTAAATATTATGGTAATTGCATAATATTCAATGGTATAATCGATTTAGTATTCAATTATTTAAAATGTTGACTATCTATGAGTGATGGCCATTTAAAGATCAATCAGAAAACGTGCATCACGATTGAGTAATTTAAATATGACTTACGGCTTACTTTCCAGTGCTTTATTTTTAATTCGTGATGTGGTTATCAAGCTTGGGAAAAGAAAAATACATCCGACAAAATAGATTGAATGTTAATGCTTACCGTGAGGATTCCTTAACTTTTTTATTTTTATTTTCAAGCAAACCTTTGGAGAGAGGTGGTATTGTGATTGTCAAACAAATCCAACTTGATATTTTGATGGATGTCGACGTTTCACGACCCCTTGAACCCGAAAAATTTGTTTTCGTGACGTATTTTGTATGTCTATCCTTCTATCCGTAAGTCTGCATCTGACCATTTCACTGGTCAGATTGATACTTTTTATCTAGGGTTTTCGTAATGTTCTCCAGATGAGTTTTTGGAATCATCTATTCAACCCATATACATTAAAGATAGTTTTCTTTATGGTAGACAGAGAAAAATCGATTCTAATGATTTTTATTGAAATTCTTATTTAGGATCTGTTTAACATTACAAACAAAATAGCACATTTCATTTTTCCACTAGAGTAGAATGTTTGAATCAAAAGGAAGGGGTAGGCCATGTAAGACTTGGTTAAATGTGGTAGAGGAATGTGTGAAAAAAAGAAACATTAATAGTTTTAAGAATAAAATACCATGTATGACTCGTTGTATGGATGTTGTTGAAGCGAAGGAAGTATGCAAGGAGAGGTTAGTGTGGAGAAAATAATTTAGAATGGATCAAGTACGGAGTTGTTATTTTTTTAAGAACACATATGCACAGTTTCTTGCCTACCCCGTAAGGGAACGGCGTATAAATGTATGTATGTAGGTATGTATGTATGTATGTATGTATGTATGTATGTATGTATGTATGTATGTATGTATGTATGTATGTATGTATGTATGTATGTATGTATGTATGTATGTATGTATGTATGTATGTATGTATGTATGTATGTATGTATGTATGTATGTATGTATGTATGTATGTATGTATGTATGTATGTATGTATGTATGTATGTATGTATGTATGTATGTATGTTTATCATTGAAATGCGCTCGTACCAATTAAAATAATTATTTTATAGAGCCAATAGTTTCCAAGAAATAAGTAAATATATATCTTTTAAATGGAGGTTTGAGGAATAGGCAGTTGATGGTTAAGCTCTTTAGTGAAAAGTGATGATCCTTTATCATCAATATGTTTCTGTAAAAATGCGTAATATTTCCCTTATGCTTATTAATGGGATGTGATACTCCTTGTTACATTATGTTTCTGCAACAATGTATATTATCTCGTTTCACATATCTTACTAGTTTTAAGTGAATGTTTCCATTTTTAAATAAAAGAGCGAGAATGTCTGGCTGGTGCACCGTACCATTTATTTATTTATATAACATAATTCAATATAAAATTATAAAAAATATGTATATATGGTAAAAATAATTAGAGACAATGTATTTTAAATAATATAACATATCAATATGTATTTTATCACCACGTTCTACTAACTGTTCAGGCTATACACATATATGATAATTACTCTACCGGAATAAGGAAGAGGAAGGAAGCATTTTTAGAGGTAATTTACTAAGATTTGCGTGGAAGGCGAGCTGTAAACCGTTAGTAAACCTTAGTAGACTCGATCGGGATACGAATCCCGATATTCCAGTTTTCAGTATTCTAACACCAGAGTGACGCCTTATACCATTAGGCCACTTAGGTGCATAATATAATAAACGCACACAAAAAAGAAATAAATATGCAAAACTCATTTGTTTACCCTAAAGATAAATTTACTATCACCCACTCCAGTGAAAACGTGGTCGTAAAGTAAAACTCTTTTATTAAAATTTGCTTGTGACGGTTGGTCAAGTTTAGAACATCAGCTGAGAGTAGTGAGTGTGTTTATTACTCAACTTTTTCCCAATCTCTCTCCATGTAAATATGGGTACATTTCCTTTGAATTATATATGTTTATCATTCATACCAACTAGCGTAATTAAAGTATATCTGCAATAGTCCTTGTGAATATTAAGACAGGGTGAAAAATAATTGTTAGGCTACGTCACAATCGCACAAACTTTCTCATATTAGCTTCGCATATAGTTTGGAATACATTTTCAATAAATAGGTTTTCTATAAACTACCCCTAAACAAGCTTTCCTTACAGAAACAATCATGTAATCTTGTTAATCACAATACACACTATTTAAATATACATTTTAAACCAAATAGATAAATTATTTTTAACAGATTTAAAATTTTCAAAAATAAGTTATTTGTAAGCGATTCTAAAATTGTTTTTATCGATTCAAATAAAAACGTACTCTTATTTATTAAGAAAAACTATTCTTAGATACCCAATTTGAATTCATTATTCAAATCCAAGTTTGAAAAATTTCAATTGTTCTATGATTTAATGTAATTAAACTATACTTAAATTAATGTATTTTAGAAAAATATACATACATTATTATTTATCATGTAAAATAGTCCTCTCTCATCAATTTTGAAAGAAATCGTTAGAACAATTTTCAAATATTTTGAATTTTTAAAAATCACTCATCAGTAAGCTACCCTTCAACAAATTTTTGCCCGAAAACCAAGTAAAGTACAGTGCTATTTTGGATATCTAAAACTCCCAGAAATCATTCTAAACAAAATTCTTTGAGCAATCATCGAAAAATTTGAATTAAAAAAATTACTCATAAGTAAACTAGGCACCCTTAATTTGTGGACTAAAGTAAAAAAAAATCTCCCAAAGTATTGTCCTATAACATCTAAATCTCAAGTTTGAAGAGAATTCATCAAACCATTTCAGAATTGTGGTCATTGACAGACAGACAAGGCCACAGACTGAAATGTAAATCTAAATTTTTGGGTTAAGACACGCATCAAACGATAAGATTCATCATAATCTAAAACTCCAAATGTTCATGATCATAATACTTTTCTTATATGAGAAAGTAAAAAAGTTGATTGTTCATTATTATGAAATAATTTCAATTTTTATTAAAATGTAGTTTGGATAGTAAAATTAAAAACATTCAAATATTTTTTCCTCTTCAAATAGAGAAAGAACTCTAATCTAAGAATTTAGTTAATGAAGTCTATAGACTACTAATATCTATTTTCAGAATATAATATTTAGTCAGCCTAAAAATTTTGGAGTTTTGAGAAATTAATTTTAAAAACAATACCTTTTTTTTAAGTTTTCTACTCTAGAGTTTTAAACATATTTTATATGTTTCAAAATATGAGACAAGAGTAGTTTCAAAATTCCAAAAATTTCCAAAATGGCAAGATTTTCAAATAAAAATTGCAGTCAATTTCAAAGAAAAGGCATTATTTACTTTTGATTTTAAAACTTTTGATTTCCTAATGCCATAGAATAAGTAAGTACGCCCTGGGCATCACTCCTTTGAACTTTTGCGGCACATCTCTACTCCAGACCAGGATTCTGACGCTTTTGTAAATGGCCTCTGATTGTCTCCCTTTTTACTTTCTCTCTATCTTACAGGTAGAGAAAGTATGGTGATCGTCAAAAAAATCGAACTCGAGATTTTGATGAATTTTGACGTTTCATGACTTCCTGAATCCGAAAAAGTGGTTTTTGAATTTCCGTCTGTCTGTCTGTCTGTCTGTCTGTACCTCCAACTAGAGCCTAAACTATTTTACCGATTGAGCTGAAACTTGATATCTAGGGTTTTCATAGGGTTGCCCCGAGGTTTTTTTTTTTGGAATTGGATATCTACCCCTAAAATTAAGGGTAGTTTACTGAAGGGAAAAAAGAGAAAAAGTCGATTTTCTCAAAATCGGCTCTAACGATTTTGATTAAATTTCATTTATAAACATTAATAAATATTCCAAACAAAATGGCTACCCTCAATATTTCGGCAAAATGGCTTTAAGGGCTCCGGTCTGATGCGTCAATTAACATTTTTTATAATAGCTCCGAAACTATTTGAGATATGAAATTACTTAGCATTACAAATATGTATATATATTTAAAATACAGATATTTTATCCGAAACATATTTTTATAAAATCAATAATTTTCAATCTATACGCAATTATATATATATTTTTAACTTTTTGGACATTAAAGCTTAAGTATTGCGATCGTAAAAAAAACTAACCTGAAATGTTGATGGATGTCGACGTCTCATGACCCCCCGAACCTTAAAAAATAGTCTTTGCAATGCCGTCTGTTTGTGTGTCTATTAAAACTTAAAATTAAGGGTAGTTTACTGAAGGGCAAAAAGAGAAAAAGTCGATTTTCTCAAAATCGGCTCTAACGATTTTGATTAAATTTCATTTATAAACATTAATAAATATTCCAAACAAAATGGCTACTCTCAATATTTCGGCAAAATCGATTTAAGGGCTCCGGTCTGATGCGTAAATTAACATTTTTTATAATAGCTCCGAAACTATTTGAGATATGAAATTACTTAGCATTACAAATATGTATATATATTTATAATACAAATATTTTACCCGAAACATATTTTTATAAAATCAATAACTTTCAATCTATACGCAATTAAATGATTTTTTTTTAACTTTTTGGACATTAAAGTTTAAGTATTGCGACCGTAAGAAAAAAACTAACCTGAAATGTTGATGGATGTCAACGTCTCATGACCCCCCGAACCCTAAAAAATAGTCTTTGCAATGCCGTCTGTCTGTGTATCTATAAAAACTTAAAATTAAGGGTAATTTACTGAAGGGCGAAAAGAGAAAAAATTGGTTTTATCAAAATCTGCTCAAACGATTTTGATTAAAATTTGTATCTAGGCGTTGATTAAGATTATAAATAGACTGGCTATTTTCATTTTCCTATGAAAATGATTTTTAGGGTACTTTTCAGAAGCGTTAATTTCCGTATCTCCACAACTATTTGAGAAACAAAACAACTTATCATTGCAAAATTGTAGGACTATTAGTAATAAAAAAACTTTTATTTGACATACATTTTTATAAAAGCAACAGTTTCTGAGATATTTGCAAATATATTAATACAATTTTGTGAGCTTTAGTTGTAAACATATACTACTTAAGTCTTAACGCAATAATTCTCCAATGCCATAGAGTAATTAAATATAAGTATCTAAAAAAAGTATGTTATTTTTCCTTAAAGCTCTTTGGAGAAATGTTTGCACAACAATGATCTATCTCCATTTTAGACTCAATAGTCAATATTTACATTTTTTATTGGTCAAAATGTATAAATGAATAATTAAATATCAATGCGATGACTTGAAGATCTGCAACACTTTATAAAATTTTAAAATTTTAACCAGAAATCGAAATTTTAATACGAAGTGTTGACCCTTGTGGAAGACATTAAACTGTTTGAAATGTTCTTAGGTGGACAAAGATGCGCCTCTTTTCTCATTGATTCTATATCATTGTATATTATTTTATGCGTGTTCTTATGTGGAGTGGTGATGATACAATGTACATTATTCCGTTCAGAAATCTTACGAGTTTATAGAAAGAGAGAGAAAGTCTGTGCGGTGCGCCGTACCATTTATTTTACCCAATTTCTCCCTTGTTTCCTCCTCTTTCCTCTACAACACTTTACGGGTACCATATTACAATAGTAATGATAAATTACATCAACACTAAACAAAGAGAAAATAATAAAAATGGTTACGTAATAAACTATTATTCAAAAAGTATAGAAAACACATTATTTTAATCCGCAATTACCGGAAATAACAGCGCTCTTAATAACTTGTATATATATTCTATGCTAAAATGTGTCCGAGATAGGACCTGGGTCCATTTCTTACCGAATCCCCATTTCTTATTAAATCCCTGCAGACTAAATTTTTCCCCTCTAAAGTTTTTTTGGAATGGCCACTGAATTGAAGATTTAAAAAAAAACAGTAAACCCTTGCGAAACTTTCGCACACTCAACCTTCCCCTCCCCCCCCCCCCCAAAAACAAATTTAGTCTTTTTTTGGGTTGTTGAGATTAAATAATCAGCGAAGTGTATACACAAGATGGCAAAGAGAGTTTATTTTCGGTAATTGATACAAAAATATTGTTAGATTTTTCTTTTAACTTAAATTTTAAACAAACAATTTGTTTTAACGTAAACTGGGTATGCTATGTCAGAAGTCGGTAAAAAATTCCTATCCACTAATACCTTATTCATCGCTATAGGCTTTGTATTAGTTGAGAAAAAAGGGATGTTGACAACAGAAATAATATATAGGATGAATAATCAAAGGCTTAAAACAGATCAAATATTAACTCTATATTAGGAAATTAAAAATTCCCCACCGCACTTACAAAAGTACGCCACATATCCTTATCTTGAGCTAGATATATCCAGTCCATCTCATTGCAACCTATACCTATCTTGAGCTAGTTCTATCCAGTCTTCATCATTACATCCTATTCCTATATGTGACTAGTTCTATTAAGTCCACCTCATTACACCCTATCCCTATTCTGAGCTAGTTATATCCAGGCCACCTCACTACACCCTATCCCTATCTTGAGTTAGTTATATCCAATCCACCATATTACACCCTATCCTTATCTTGAGATAGTTATATCCAGTTTACCTCATTACATCCTGTTTCAGGTCCATTCTAATGTTATCCTCCCATCTGCGTCTAGATCTTTCCAGTGATCTCTTACCATTCATTGTGTTTACCAAGTAACACCATGAACAATGGAAATGGTTCTAGATTCTCCACACAATGCAACTGATAGCTTAAATAGAATTATTACAAATAAATATAATTAATTTTATTATCTTTAAATGTACATTGTTAATAATACATGAGCCTCACCAATAATACTTTTTTTTTAATAAATTTTTCTTTTAGACATTTGTGTATACAATGTGATAAACATCGAAACACCTGTAAGGGTTTCAATTTAATCTGATAGAATAGTGTTCCCAATTTATTCAATATAATTATACTGCAGTAGCGAATATGGGAAGGAAAGTGCAGCAAGATATAAGAGAAGTGAATTAAATTAATTACTATCAATCCAGCATGATCCGGCGGAGAACTCGGGGAGGATCTGAATACTCAAATCTACTGTTAATTGTTGACCAAGCACTAGGCCTACATCAAACACTGTTCAAGCTCCCTGATTGGTTCAGGTGATAGAGAGGATCACGGGAGGGGACCTGAGGTCAATATTGCACGGGGAAGAAGAAGTGAGTATTATGATGATGCAGGGGACGCGAGAAAAACTAAGGTTTTTTGCAGATTTTATGGTTAAACTTTTTTTTTTTTGCTAAAATAAAATATTACTTCAGTACAAACATAGAATTTAATTTTCTTCACCTCTTGATATCAACAGTTGTTGAATATCTATCAAAGTTGTCCTGGAACTTAATGACAACTTTTTTTTACATTAAAAATATTTGTCATCAAATCCACTATGCTCATGACAGATATTCAACAATTATTGAGATCATCATATGAAGAAAATTGAATTTTTAGGTTAATACTGAGGCAATCTTTGATTTATTTTGAAAAAAAAAATTAATATATCAACTGCAAAAACCCTTATCTTTTCTCGAATCCCGTACATCCCCACCATAAGTGTATCTTCCATAGTACGCTAAGTAAACACGCTCTAAAAGCCAAACGTACGTGTCATCTTATGACTGGTTCACCCCTAATCTCCCCAATCCATACCGTGCTAACGTCACAGGAGGGTAACAATTACACACCAATCTATATTCTAAGTTATATGTATAAAAACCTAACGGTGTTTGAGAGAGTCTAAACAACCACATCTCATCATATCACTTTATTATATCTTACATTAAACATTTAAACCATACTTGATACATTACATAGAATAATAATATTTTTCACTATCATGGTTTTAATCCGTTGTCATTATAGCCATTAAGCCTGCATTTTTTCATGCTGATGAGTAGAAACTACATTAGGCGTTTATTCTCGAGCGTAATTTCTCTAGAGTACGGCAGGCATATTAATATATTTCACTTTAGATTTATATTTTGAGCACCTCCTCTTAATCTAAAGGATTCATGTAATCCAATCTTATTGACTCTTTATCTAGAATTTGAGAGTTTGTTTTTTTGTTTGTAGATTCATTTTTATTGAAAATGAAATTTAAAAAAATTACTATAATTTAAGAAAATGTTTTGCAATATAATAGCTAGCCTATCATAAATTTGGACCATCCATTATTTATTTAGTATTTATTTAAGAAGCTCAATAATAAAATTATATTTGCAATAGCATATTGAATGCATCGTGAATTTCATATAATGTACTTTACTATCTACAATCAACTTTATTTTGCGTCTAGCAAAAATAGTACTAAATCAATATTAGCTACAAAGAAAGTTTATGGATTTTGAGAAATTGATCACATAATAGATTAAAACTACAGTCAACCTTACATAGGTCTTATAGCTGAAAGATCTTCATAAGTTGATCTATATGTGGATAATTTTTCATTAAGGCTTATTTTCTAGAACTAATTTGTAAATCTGTATTTTGAGAATGAATTATCTTAGCATATATTTACAAGAACAGTAAAAAAATATTTCTCTTTTTTAAGTATTTTGCAACCTGAATAATATTTATTAAAATAAAAGCTAAATACTAAATACTTCGTAATTTTAAATGTTGTGTGCCTTTTTCAATTGTACCATTGGTATAATTGAAAGGAAACAATTAGAAGCATTTGAAACGTGGTGCTACAGAAGAATGTTGAAAATATCATCGATGGTGATGTTATCAAATACAAAAGTACTACGAAAAGCAAACGAAGAAAGGAAACTTTGGAAAGGTAGAGGAAGAGTTAACACGTTAGGCCATTTACTGAGATGATAGTTTGACGAAGATAATAATTATAAAAGGAGATGTGGAAGGGGTCAAGGGGAAGACCAAGACTGGAATATATGAATCAGATAGAGAACGATGTTTGCAGAAGAAGGTACAAAGTGTAAAAAAAAATTCCCAGGATAGACAATAGTGGAGAGTTACAGAAAGCCAATCTTAAAATGTATGACCCAGTTATATCGCCTTTTCTATGCGGAGAATGTTGTTGAGCACAAAAGAATTGATTACAACGTATGACCACGTGGATAATATTCATATTTATTTTGAATCATTTCATTGCAAAATTCTCTTAAACAGCCGAGTAACAACATTTTGACAGTGAGGATGTGGTTTTTCAATACTCTCCCAAAACAACGTTTGACATTTAAAATAACAAATTAAAATAATTTATTAGCTTAGTAATAATTTAGTCCCTTTGTTAATTAAAATAATTGTTTTTATTTCGGCTCCACTTTCTCCACTTTCTCCACTTTCTCCTCTTTCACTACCTCCTCTTCCATTGAAGATGGCTTTGATGTGTTTCCTGGGGATGATGGATAGCTCGGTGTAGTGTGATGAAATATTGATGAAAGATAACCTAAAATATAAAAAATACACTTTAAAAACCAACATAAAAAATACTCATTAATTAATACAGCTTTTGACACAATAATAAAGTACACAATAGATTGAGATACCTAATAGTATTATAAACATAGCGAATTATTGCATAGGAGTATAGATTTCTAAATTTAATTATCCCCAAGAGAAAATCTTTCATGTTACTTCAGCTGAACGAACACCTCTTAGTGTTTCCGTCTTTTAATTCTTGCAATATATAAGAAAGAGGATCATTAATAAATAGGCTATTTTTGGAAACCATTGCTGTTAGACATATTATTGCAGCTAATACCAAATATAGGTTTTTTCATAAATATACTATTTATTTTAAACATAATATTACCTGTATATTTTGATACACACGTTCCAGTCATGTTAATAGCCTAAGGAGACTTGCAAAACAACATTACATACAATATTATTTTAAAAATAATTCTGTAGCTAATTATTTTTTAATAAATGTAATGAACTTGTTAAAAAAGATGCAAATTTACATTCGTGATCGTATACATGACTTATATTAGTAATATACGTGAGATTATAATTTCAATAGTGGCTTGTAAAAACCAACATTCGACCAGGATTTGAACCCTGATCTTTTCATCATCAGCAGACCAGTTTAACACGAGAGTGACGCCTTAGACCATTCAGCCACTGAAACGGGTATACTTAAATTTAACATATTAGTGTGATATATATGTATACATACACATACATTAAGTACACACACAAAATATATATATATATCATAACATAAAACGCTGTAAGTGTCTGAGTCTGTGTGTTTATGCGCCATTAATATTTAAATGACTTAAAAAGTAAAATCTCACACACACACACACACAAAATATAAAATATTATGTTATATCTTATATAGGAAATAAAACAAAGACAAATAGTGTTACTTGACTCGCAAGAAAAGTGCTAACGTAACAGATAAGTATAATATTGTTATTCTCTTACCCGGCAAATGTGGATGAGTCCCTACAGTATTCCCATTATCATGATGTTCGTGGTGATCTCCATGGTGAAGGTTTATATGGCCGTAGTTCACCACAGAATGGAAAGCGTGAGGGTTGGGTTTGTCAAGATGATTGGAGTGTTGTTGGACAAGGGAGCTCAAATAGTTTGGGGGGTGGTAATGTTGGGATAGATCCGGCACATAAGGATGTCTTTCATAGCTATGAGAATATTCCTCAGCGTATGGTTGTTTGTGATGAAAGGTCTGCGGGTAATAATTGCTGGTTGAAGTAGGCCTATGGTATGTTTCTAAGAACGTATCGGGGTCAGAAGGAGTGAATTGGCTATGGTGATGCTTATAAGGATATGTCCAAGCATATGAGACTACATTATTGTGCATATGTTGGTAACTGTCAAATGGAGACGATTCACTGAAGGGGTTGAGATGAAAATGGGGCTGCTCCTGATGAGGATTATAATGGGGTGATTGAATGTATTCTCTTTGAATAAATGGACTAAAAGACGGTACAAATTGGGAACTGGAGTCATCTAACTTATCCGCTGAGATCTTCGTGTTATTATTGGTTGTAAATTGGATGGTGCTATTTCTCGACACATTTTCTTCAGAAATGTTGGTACATCTTGTCACAGCTACACAGCATATCAGAAGAGTGAAGTGCAGAGTGTTCTGTGGATGGGAATAAAGGTAATGTAGAGTTAACAGTATTAGTAGCACAAGTATTAGAAGTACTAACCGAACCCGTGGGGTAGTGGTTAGTACACCTTACTACGAGCCTAGGGGTCCCGGGTTTGATTCCCTGCCGGCACCTTGGGTATTTTTTCCGAAAGGGGAATTACCCCAACAATCACCATGGTTTGGTTAGTTAGGCTTAAGTTAGGTTTAGGAGTTTCCACTGATTCCACACCCTCACACTCACTATCACCATCACCTCATCTCATTGAGACATGGAAAGAGCCTCCACGGAAAGGTTGTACTATTAGTACATTTGGGCGTCCCCTGGACAATGGTACATTAGTACTGGATAATCTTTTCACTACTGGGCTACGAATGATTTAACTCAGACGCGCTATAATATTATATTAGAAGTACTTTGATATTAAAGGTTTTGATAGCAGTAAAAGTTATATTATTATTATTATTAGCACCGCGTCTTACTACCCATTCGGGTTATACGCACTTACGCTAATGTGTAATGGTAGGGTGATTGGGAAATGAAATGGAGGACCTACAGTTTAACGTGGAATCCGAACCATGGTGGAAGCCTGGCACTCCTCACATTCACAAGTTGTGATTAATACACGTCTTGTCAGAGGTGAAGGAAGGGTTTGGCAATCAGATAAATCTGTGCCGGGACCGAGGGTTGAACCCCGGACCCCAGCACAGAAGTGTGATACCTTACCCCTAGACCACCAGGTCACCAGTAAAAGTTATAGTTTGCAATAGTAAACCAATAAACAATATATACACAAACAATAATCCAGCAAAAGACTTGATACGAATCAACGTGCTTAATACAACTAGATTATGGTATATCGTTTACTTTTTCCTTTCATGTCTTGTTACTTGTTCAGGATTTATGCATGTTAGTCATATTAAATATATATTTAGCAATATCTTGGCAACTAACTACATCAACACTCTTGGTAAAGTCTGTGACATTTCTAGTTTTAAAGATTTATCAAGATCCTCAATGTAATACTTAAACAGCTATTAAGCGAAACTTCGTCCATAGTATTTGAAGTTTTTCGATCAACTAAAAATTGAAATTGTGATTGAAATTTTTTTTAAGACTCTAGGCGTTTATTAAGTATTATCAACTATCACATAAAAAAAGGTCACATAAATCAGGGCATAATATGCAATTTTTAAGGTTTCACAAGACCATTCAGAATGGCTCAGGAGCTGACTCGTCCTTATAAAAAAACATCATCTTAGTTTTGGAGACATTTATACGAAGATCCATTCTACTTGTCGCCACATTCAAACGATTTAATGCGTACTGCAAGTCACTTTCATTCTAAGCCATTTTTTAAAAATTCGGCAAGTAAAAAGTGACAACAACTAGCCTTTTCTATATTTCTTATCCCATACTACATACATACCTAATCACCCAGTGCCCTTATAGGGTAGGCAAGAAACTGTTCACATAGCTCAAAAACACCTTCGTACTTAATCCATCATCACTAAGTTTCTTTACACTTCCCTATCATTGCATACGCCCTTCGCTTCAACAACATCCATACACCAAGACAAACAAGCTCTTTTATTCTTAAAACTATTCATGTTTATCTTTTACACACATTCGTCTACAGCATTTAGTCACGTCTTACATAGCCTACCCTTTCCTTTTGATCCTTACACCTTACTTTCACAAATTATTGTTTTGTCACTGGATCCACACTCACTCTCTAAACATGCCCAAACCAGTGTAAGACACTTCTTTCACATTTACCTATTGGATTCCCTTTCAAACCACACTTCTTCAGCACCTATTATTTAGTGACTCTGTCCATACGAGCTTTTCCAAATACATTTCTTAGTTATCTCATTCCAACCGCATTCATCTTGCTCTTACGTTTTTCCTGAAAAACCCACGCTTCACATCCATACAGCAATGTTGGTGTTAGCACACTTGTATATACTGCCATCTTTGCCTCCTCTTTCGATACTGCTTCATTCTTTGCAATAGTCCACATACATCCAACTACTCTAAAATATGCATTCACCTGTCTGTCAATTTCACCATCTATCCTTCCATTTTTACAGAATATTCTACCCAGATGTACAAAATTATTTACTTGTACTAACAGTTTTCTATTTATACTAAGCTGATAATTTCCTTATCTGTACCTACAAAAACTATAACCTTATTTTTGGAGACATTTATACGAAGATTAATTCTACTTGTCGCCACATTCAAACGATTTAATGCATGCTGCAAGTCACTTTCACTGTCACCCGTTAATACGGAGTCATCTGCATATAACACCACTTTCACATTCAAATTGTCCATTTTATACACCAATCACGTCCTCATAAGCATCCCTCGTACATTTATCCATGAAAACATCAAACAACCATGGAGACATAACACAACCTTGTCTAACACCTTGTTCAGTGTCAAACCATTCGTTTAAAGCCCCATCCACCATAACACGGGTATATTTCTCTTAATATACTCTCCTCACCCTTAGATTAAGTCATTATTTACCACGGTGTTAAATGCATCAAGGGGAATAAACAAATTCAATAGACTAGGAAACAGTATTTTTTCTTTGACCATACCGAGAAAATTATTAACATTAAATAATTTAAAATGATACTCCTGCTATCTCATTATATAATAAAAACGGTATTTTTCATATTTTAGTGTAATTTATATTTGCTTACCTGTGTAAGAAATATTTTATACCGTATAGTTTTCTGATAGTTTTCATTTAATCCTCGCTAAGATAATTTTCTACAAACTTTGTTATTTATAGACGAACCATATTTAAATCAATTTAACCTACATTTTATATGGCTATAAGTCTTTATCTAACATTTACATTTGCATTATGAACAAGAAGATATGGTTTTATAAATTAAGGGTGTTTTTTCCTTAAAACAATTGAAAACTATGCATTTAAAGTTAATTAGCTGCCTTTATTTATTAGATGATTTCGGCATAAGCTGCTCACTTAAATGTTATATAAATACATTTGCATGCACAAGTTGGAGTTCCTACCAAGGTTAATAGAGAGTAGGCTGTCTGGATCGAACACGCAGGCCTACCGTAAATTTTAATGTAATGTAGGCGGTAGATCTTAGACAATAAATATAAAATCACTCTCCATTATAGACCCAGGTTAGCCTTGTGTAGTATTGTCCTTCACAACTCGTCGGTCAGTAGAACTCTCTAAAATTCTTTTTCAATCAATCTTGGTTACCTAACATGTTTTATATCAGTTTGTTTGTAATATTTTAAAATAAACTAGAGGATTAAAAATATTATGTTCGTCTAAAACTGCATTTTTTAGTATTGTTCAGTTTAAATATCTTATGTGAACAAAAAAGCGTTAATATTTAGGCATTTAAAGCGTATTTAGACACTAAATATAATGAAGAAATATAAAAAAAAGTTTGACCCCAAAACATGATTGGCCTATGCTTCAACTTATTCTAGTATGGTTTAACCTCAAAATTAATGTATTTGTACATATTAAAAAAAGGAATACAATGGTGCGGTAGCGTCAATGCCAGAACTCTCAAGAAATGTGTCAGCTGGTAAGTTATATAATCTTATACTCAACAAGGCTGGCCTACACCTAGATTGTGGGGTGCGTTTAGACTTAGATAGATTGCCCTAGGTAGAATTTCAGCAGTAGGCAAAGGAAAGGAAATTAAAACGAGAAGAAAAAAATACAGTTAACCATATTAGTTTCGTATATTAAGAAAATGTATTTTAACCTTTTACTAACGCCACAGTATGAGCGTTGATATATTAGATTCCTCCGTGTGTTACTGTGTTTACTCTTGTGAATTTATATTAAATTGTTTACTTCCATCAAATGTGTTAAATATATTCTGTAAATCCCTACAAGATACTCCATATTTTACACACATAAATATATTTGTCATTTGTTATGTAGCATCACCTTAATAAGTAATACCACATTAATAAGGAAAGCGAAATTCTATATTTATTTAAAAACCAATTCAAGAATGAAAGTTAATATGTGTCAGAATTTCCTGTGATATGGTTCACAAGAAAAAAATAAGTAGAATAGTCATAGAAAGGTGGTCTTATGTGAGCCAAGCTTTATTCCTATCTTTAATTTAGTTTAATACTTTGCAGCAGATGCACACGCGCAGAGCTCTGTCCATTACATTATTTGTTTATTTGTACTAAGTTTATAGGACCTGTTACAGTTGATTCACAAGTGGTATGAACTGAAAGAGATAGGGTGCAATGAAGTGGAATGGATGGAACTATCTCAAGATAGGGATGGGGTGTAATATGGTTTACTGGATAAAACTAGCTTAAGATAGGGTTAGGGTGTAATGAGGGGGACTGGATATCACTAGCTTAAGATAGGGTTAGGATGTAATGAGGTGAACTGGATAAAACTAGTTTAGGATAGGGTGTAATGAGATGGACTGGATAGAACTATCTCAAGATAGGGATATGGTGTAATGAGGTGGACTGGATATAACCATCTTAAGATAGGGATAGGGTGTAATGAGGTGGTCTGGATATAACTAGCTCAAGATAGAGATAGGGTGTAATGAGATGGACTGGATATAACTATCTCAAGATAGGGATATGGTGTAATGAGGTGGACTGGATAGAACTATCTCAAGATAGGGATATGGTGTAATGAGATAGACTGGATAAAACTATCTCAAGATAGGGATATGGTGTAATGAGATGGACTGGATAGAACTATCTCAAGATAGGGATATGGTGTAATGAGGTGGACGGGATATAGCTAGCTCAAAATAGGGATAGGGTGTAATGAGGGGGACTGGATATAACTAGCTTAAGATATGGTGTAATGAGGGGGCTGGATAGAACTAGCTCAAGATAGGGATAGGGTGTAATGAGGTGGACTGGATAGAACTATCTCAAGATAGGGATAGTGTGTAATGAGTTGGACTGAATGGAACTAGCTCAAGATAGGGATAGGTGTAATGAGGTGGACTGGATAAAGCTAGCTTAAGATATCGTGTAACGAGGGGGACTGAACAGAACTAGCTTAAGATAGGGTGTAATAAAGTGGACTGGAGAGAACTAGTTCAAGATAGAAATAGGTGGCGTACTTTGGGAAGTACGGCAAAGAAATTTCAAGCTCCAAGTTCCATAGAGTAGGTATACAAGTGATTCAAACTATTTCATAATTATTTAATTTATATACGTACGAATTAGAAAACAGTGGTTCTCAAACTGTGGTTCGCGAATATCCCGGGTGTTCTCGAAATCTTCCAAGGGGTTCGCCAAAATATGTCTGTAATGGCGGATATTTGCAGTACTTTGTGAGGAAGTGGGAGGCATTTACAACTGTTTATTGTCTCACACCGAAGTCAGGTGGTTATCTTGAGATAAAAATCTTACAAGATTGTTTGAACTTAAACATGGCGTTTGCGTTTTTCCTACCTACCATCCCTTTCACAAAGCCAAGTGCATGCAAGATCAAATGTGGCTCCAGTCTTTGGCCTATTTGGCAGACATTTTCTCAAATATGATCAGTTTAAACCTCGCTTTTGAGGGGTCAGATATTAACGCTTTTATTGTGCAATACCGTATTGAGTCGTTTATAAAAAACACTTTTAGGAAACGTGTTTAATTAGCAATAAAACGGAGTGCTTTGATACCCTTTACGACTTTTTGATTAAAAAATCAGCTTTCTTTGGACAAAAATGTTAAGAACATGGTTATAGAACACTTGAAGGGGCTTGTAAAAACCTTCAGAGAATATTTCCCAGTCATGTCCAATGATAACAATTGGATTCGCAAACCCCTGGAAGAGACAGCTGTTTTTAAATCCCTCACCTTAAGCGTGAGTGAAAAAGAGCAGCTCCTTGGAATTTGCACTAATTTTGAATTAAATAAAAACTATAGATCTTTGTCATTAATTGGTTTCTGGTTAAGTTCAAAGGAGGAGTTCCCAGTGTTAGAGAATAAAACTAATAAAGCTTTGTTACCATTTTCTTCTACGTATTTGAGCGAGAAATATTTTTTCTTAATATGTTTATTTAAAAAATATATACAGAAACAGGTTCAATGCTGAAAGTGACTTGAGACTTTATTTATCGTCTGTGGTTCATGATTTTGAAGCTCTGTAACATCCAAAGTAAGCGCATCCTTCTCACTAAGTCACGTGAATAAGTGAGTGGCTGTTAAAACTTGTAAACTATTTTGAAACTTAAATCGGAATGGAATTTTGTGATTAAAGTAGTGTATTTCAGTTATGTCAAAGCAGCAATTTCCAGTACCACTTTAAAAAACATGTGACATGTGATAATATTGTGATAGTAAAGATAAGAATATGTAACTACAGTACTTTGCTTAGTTATTTTCAGATTTAATTTTTAAAACAAATGTATAGTTATTTAAACTATTACTTAATTGGTTCCAATATTATTTCATTATATTTGGTAGAGTATCCCAAAGTACCTAATGGAGCTATAGTAGGTTAATTTAAAGGTATTAAACATTTTGATTACAATTAATAACAAAATATCATAAAAATTAGGTATACAATTAAGTGCGTGGTTATGGATATTTACCGGGGGGTTCGTACAACTCAGAAATTTGTGAAAGGGGTTCGCGAGTCAAGAAAGTTTGGGAACCGCTGAGTTAGATGATAACTATACTACTGTTCTCCATGTTTTTTATTTAAGAAAAAATCTCACTACAAATTAACTGAGATCAGTAAATAAATGATTACGCTTGAAAAATAACTCCTGACATATTAGCGTTTTATTATATTATTCCTTTGACCACACCAAAATTGATATGTGTGGCTGTATAAATTCTTTAATCTATTTATGTTTGAATTTATTAGTATTTTTTTTAATATGAAGAATTTACTCAACTAATTTCCACTGCCTTCTGATCGAGACTAAATAAAACAGCACTTTCAATAATTGTTATAATTATAATGTTATTTTCTCTTACCTTCATATTTGCCTTGAACACAAGTCTAAGAAAACTGGAAGTGTGTTTCTGAGACTTTACACATTTATACATTAGCGTACTTCCTTTCTTTCAGCTCATCACTGAATGCACTTTACATGAACAAAGAGTGCGCCAGGGACAATGGCTGTATTATGTAATTATTGTGTACAAATATATCCGTTTTGACAAATATTTAGACTAAAGAAAGAATGCAAGCATCCGTTTGAGCATAATATGAGTTTGTTTTAAACTTGGTATAATGTCCCCATAAAAAGGCAGTCATTAATATAATGTTTACTAGTATAAAAATTTAAAACTATCAGTTTCTCTCGATAAAGTAATATTAATAAAACAAAATTGTTGATAATTTAGTACACCCACTTGATGTTCACATAAAATAAAGTCAATTTTATCCAAACAATAAGTCTGTTCTAAATTACTCTTGTTAATAGCTTGTGAACATGATGGACGGGATACATTAATAGCAGTTGTAGATACAAAACATTGTTTAGTTAGCATTACATCCATAAAATCTCATTTGATTCTTTGTTTGTATATGTTTATAATTTACTAGGGAAATCTAAAAAGTACCAGCCCGGAAACGTATCAATTTTGAATCTTTACCACATGTTGACTACAAAACAAAAGTAGAAATTACCACAGTCAAGATTTTGTTTTGTGAACACCTAATAGTATTAACTATGAATTTTATCAATTTGAAAAATCAGAACTACTACAATTTTAAAATTATTTTAAAAGAATACATAAGTTTTTATGAAACCTTAAACTACGAATTATCTCAATTCCGGAATTTTTGGTTGCTGTAGAAAAGTCTAAAAGTTATTAATTTTAATAAGTTGTAGTGTTATTAGTCAAGCATGTTTTGTATTAATATCGAAATTATAGCTTTTAAAAATAGTCCCAAAAATCAAAAAGTAGTTTATACAATTGGTAGACCTACTTACATCCATTACTGTTTTCAGCCTGTTGTCATTCTTTATTCAAGCCATATATTTTCCACTCGCGGCTTGCTAGGCCTATCGAAGCTTCATTTGCCTTATAATCTAACTTAAGACTAGGACAAGCACAACCTACAGTCCCCGGCTGTTAATTTATCAATATGAAAGGGTAAACCCATATTTCACCAATGATAAATTTTTGGGCAATGCCAGAAATCAAACCCGAGAGACTTAGATCAGTAGACAGACACGATACCGACTGAGCTAAGGTGTCGGATGGTTGGTAGACTATTAATACAATTTTATATTTTGTGGTTTGCGTCTTCAGTGGAACTAATCACATATTTACACTAATAGAGTGGGTTCAAAAATAAATAATTTTAGAATAAATATACTCGAATTTATTTTATGGAAAGATGATGAACCATTGAGAAAAATTAACCAAAGTATACCCGATCTAGGATTTGAAACCCAAACCCTCGTCACCAAATAAACATATAAGACATGACTGACGACTGTATCTGCATCCCCAAAGATTTGGGTGATTAACTATTGATATTTTTTTATAAATAAAAATATGTTTGAGACATTAAAGACCCATAGCCAAAACTAAATTTTTCAAAACTATTTTATCAATTGATTTTGAGAACTGTTTATTATATTATTCTTCTTCTTCTTAAGTCAACCACTCAAAGGTTGAGTTGACGTAATTACTATCCATCTGGAGCTGGGAATGCACTCAGCCTTTCAGCTGGTTAGTGATGCCTGCACCATCTGGTATAAATCTCATTTACTAGGGAGTTTAGGAAGTGTGGTGGTTATCTTTCGCCTTCCACACAATTTCTATGAGCAATCAGGAAAGTTCCTATAAATTTCGCCGGGAAAGGTACTTTCACATACCTTACAGGGCTCATTTAGATACCACAATTGACGTGGGACCAACGGCTTTATTTCTCCTCCAAAGGAAGTTGAGCTGTAGCTTTTTATTGCTCAAGAAAAATTCTTTGACCTCGGTTGGGTTTGAACCTACAAACACGGGGTCCTGAGGCAAGCACTTTACCCCAAGACCACTGAGGTAAATTTATATTCTATTAGTAGTACAATAAACGTATAAGTAGAGTGTAAAGTTGTCTTTTTTTAATTTCTTGTGAACCTTGGGTAGAGAAAGTATTGTGATTGTCAAAAAAATCAAACTTAAAAGTGGTTTTCGCGAAGCCATCTGTCTGTATCTCCGACTAGAGCCGAAACTAATTTACCAATCATGTTAAAACTTAGTATCTAGGGCTCTCATATGGTTCCCCTCAAGGAAATTTTGGAATTAGATATCCAACCCTAAAATGATTATTAATGGTAATTTACTGAAGGGCAAAAAGAGATAAAACCAATTTTTTTGGAAATCCGCTTAACGTTTTTGATTACATTTTTTATCTAGGCATTGTGTAACATTTCTAACAAAATGGCATTTCTCGTTTTCCCATGAAAACAACTTTTAATTTACTTTAGAGCAGCGGAAATTTCCAATTTTGATCATTTATATCCGCAACTATTTCAGATACGAAATACATTATCATTGTAAGATTGTAATACTATTTATAGGCCTGATAAAACTATTTTAATTTTGAATATATTTTTATGAAACCAATAGGTTCTGAGCTATAAAATACATATATATATATATATTATTTAATGGATAAATTCGAAATATAAAATCGGTTGTTATGCTTTTAGTTGGACAAAGATGTTCCTCTTGTCTCAATGTTCCTATAACAGTGTACTGTCTATTATTTAATTTATGGATCTGTAGTGGAGTGATTCTCTAACAATGTATATTATTTTGTTTCACAAATCTTGCAAGTTTTTGTAAATGTCTTCATTTTAATATTTAAAAAAAAAGAAAAAGTCTATGTAGTGTACCGTAGCATTTATTTGTTAGTACCATGCCTTACTAAACGTCTGGACAGTCCGGCTATTCACACTTACGGGATGGAGTGGAGAAAAATAAAATTGAGATGGCAGGATGTGGAGGGATATTGGGAAACCATTTAGGTTAAACCACCCTTAACACACCCTATCAAGATTCGAACCACGATTTACCGGTTATCGGCAATCGAGTCCGACGCGAGAGTGACGCGTCAGACTATGCAACTTCTAATATTGTATTGAAAGTAATGTGAAACCTCAACTGCAAAGCCAATAGCTCCTTATAGTTGTTTTTTTTGTTTCTTTTTAGCACCGCGTCTTAATACCCGTTTGGGTTATAAGCCTTTGTATTGATTACACTTATGGGTTAGGGATTAGGTAGGCTTAATTTAGAGGAAATGCACCCGCATATGAGTGGAGGGAGAGTGGAAAACGATTTAGGAAAGAAAAAAACACTCTCAGTGCACCCGACCGGAATTGAGCCCTGATCTTCCCGTCTTCGGCTGTTTAGTCCAACACGAGATTAGCGCATTAGACCACGCAGTCATCGGAGCGGGTCTTGTCGTTCTTATTGTTATGATAGTCCTTATGATGTGTTAACAGTGTACAAACATTCTCCCCACCTCCCACCATCATTAATCGACGTGGTGTTGTGTTAACTAATGACAGACCCACTTTGGTGGCCGCATGCACGAAGTCACTCTCGCAACAGGTTTACAACGGACTTCCGATGCTGGGGAGATTGGGGCTCGAATCCCAGTCAGGTGTACTCGAGTTGGTTTTTCATAAATGGTTTCCCACTCTCCCTCCACGCGAATTATGGTAAACTTCGTCTAAACTAAGCCTTTCTCATCGCTAACTTATTAGCGTAGTTAGTACATCTGTGCATAGCCTGAACAGATAGCAAGACGCGCTGCAATAAAAAACTAACGAGACAGTACAATATTTTGTTTACTAAATTAATTAAAAGGAAACAATTTCAGAAAATTTATCTAGCCACAAACAACAATTTCAAATAATTGTTTTGTATAATATTTGTTTTATTTAACTAAAAATGGCCTCTATTTAACGAAGTCTTCAAGAAATATATATTAAAAATAAAATATAAGATAATCCACCTCGGTGGCCGCATGGTTTAAGCCGTCACTATCACAATAGACTAGACTGCCTATGACGGGGAGATCGGGGTTCGAAGCCTGCTGGAGTGGAATGCGAGAAGTGAATATCAGTTGGAGAAGTTGTTTGACACCTTAGCTTAGTCGGTAGTGAGGCTGCCTTCTAGTCTAAGGGTCCTGAGTTCTATTCCAAGCAAAGTTGATTAAATGTAGGTTTTACCTTTAACAGTGATAAGTTAGTATTTAAGTTAGTTTATATAAGTCCTGTGCCCATATTTGGAGTCACTCGCTTCAGTGGCCGAATTGTCTGAGGCGTAACTCTCATGTTAAATGCTGATAATGGGGAGATCATGGTTAGAATCCCAGTTGGGTCTAATGAGGGTAGTTTTTACTAAATATTTTTATACGCCCTTCCACGCAAATGGGGGTAGATTACCTCTGGAGTGCTTCCTTCCCCATCCCTACCCATTAGCGTAATTATCATACATGAGTACGCAGTGATAAACTCTCTCTCTATCTCTCTCTCTCTATATATATATATATACATATATATGTATATATTCAGTTAGTTCAGAAAGTGCATGCTTAATTACCTCAAATAAATAATAATAGTAGAATAAGCTTAGAGACGAATTATTTATCTCCAGCTTAATCTACCTCATTAACAAAGGCAACGAGGCAGTAAATAAACCCCTCTTCTTCCCTTAGCCACTTATCTACCTCATTAACAAAGGCAACGAGGCAGTAAATAAAACCCTCTTCTTCCCTTAGCCACTGATCTGCCTCATTAACAAAGGCAACGAGGCAGTAAATAAAACCCTCTTCTTCCCTTAGCCACTTATCTACCTCATTAACAAAGGCAACGAGACAGTAAATAAAACCCTCTTCTTCCCTTAGCCACTGATCTGCCTCATTAACAAAGGCAACGAGGATTAAAGAAAATCCTCTTCTTCCCTTAGCCACTTATCTACCTCATTAACAAAGGCAACGAGACAGTAAATAAAACCCTCTTCTTCCCTTAGCCACTGATCTGCCTCATTAACAAAGGCAACGAGGCAGTAAATAAACCCCTCTTCTTCCCTTGCCACTGATCTACCTCATTAACAAAGGCAACGAGGCAGTAAATAAAACCCTCTTCTTCCCTTAGCCACTGATCTGCCTCATTAACAAAGGCAACGAGGCAGTAAATAAAACCCTCTTCTTCCCTTAGCCACTTATCTACCTCATTAACAAAGGCAACGAGGACAGTAAATAAAACCTCTTCTTCCCTTAGCCACTGATCTGCCTCATTAACAAAGGCAACGAGGGATTAAAGAAAATCTCTTCTTCCCTTAGCCACTTATCAAACCTCATTAACAAAGGCAACGAGACAGTAAATAAAACCCTCTTCTTCCCTTAGCCACTGATCTGCCTCATTAACAAAGGCAACGAGGCAGTAAATAAACCCCTCTTCTTCCCTTGCCACTGATCTACCTCATTAACAAAGGCAACGAGGCAGTAAATAAAACCCTCTTCTTCCCTTGCCACTGATCTACCTCATTAACAAAGGCAACGAGGCAGTAAATAAAACCCTCTTCTTCCCTTAGCCACTGATCTGCCTCATTAACAAAGGCAACGAGGCAGTAAATAAAACCCTCTTCTTCCCTTAGCCACTTATCTACCTCATTAACAAAGGTAACGAGGGATTAAAGAAAATCTTGTTCTTCCCTTAGCCACTGATCTACCCGGTAAATTTTCTCTATTATGGTAAAGTGACATGTGAGTATTTTAGAACATATTTATATATTACTTTAATGATGAATTAAATAACCAAGCTATTATATTTGATAATTACGGCTATAGCCGCATCTAGATATCATATTGTTTAAATTTAAAAAATGACACCTGGACACGGGTATCAAGCCCAGGACCTTTGGCTTAGTACGCCAATGCTCTTATCCAGCTGGCTATTTAATTCCTCGCAGTATGCGCATTTGTACAGTTGTTAATGTACATTGGGCAGCAGAAAGCCCTCTTGAATCGTAGATGGCTGCGTTATCTGATAGCTTGTGATCTTAGTTGATCATAATATTATGTATCTGGTGATTTCCGCACGTCCATTACAGACTTTGTCCTAAAATATGAGTGAAGAATGACCCTGGACACGGGACGACTCCTGGATAGCCTACAGGCGTACTAAGCCGTGTAAAAACATCATTTTTAACAAACACAATAATAATGTAATAGTTTATTAGCAGTCCAGAGGCCATCAACTTAAAAGTGCCCGAGGTCCACAATTTAATACACGAGTCTAAGGGCAGGCTGCATCTTAATCGGCTAATTTTTTTGAAGCTATGCATACACGAGAACGGGTATTTGATTGTGAATTAAATAAGAAGTGGTAATTTAAATTTGTTTGATTACCAATTAAAATAATTTTTCTACTTAAATATACTATAGTTGGTACTTCAATATAATACATCAGATGTGAGGAAGTAATTAAAAATGAACAACAGTAGGAACTTTAATTAATTTTTATCATGCAAGTCAAAACTTTCAGTTTCTCGTCTAAAAACATTAATTTTACTACAGTAGATTACAGTAGATTAAAGTAGATTTTCCAAAAAAACTCCGTGGGCTATAATAAAAGGCATTGTGAGCCATCAGTTGGAAGCCCTTGTAGATATACAATGCAAATGTGTTGCACTTTAACTTTCAATCAACTCATTGCTCAACTGTTAGATTTATAATTTCTTTTTTTAATATCAACAAATACTGTGTATAAATGGGTGCGTATTGGGTGGGATGGTGAATTCCTCTCCTGACCAATAATTTACTAAACATTGGAGATATAGGTTATTTTAAAATATGAATAATATTTTGACAAAGGTTTCTAATAACTAATAAAATATAAATCACTATTATTTACACTCTCGTTGCTAATTGTCAAGATAACACAGTCTAAATAGTTTTTAGACGAGCCAAAGTCAAACTTGACCTCTTGAGAATTGTAACTTTTGGTGGATAGTATCAATAGTACTAATAATAAAGTTGACCTCGTTGTTATTGGGATAAAGTGCTTGCCTTAGGACCCGATGTTCGTGGTTTAAAACCCAGCCGGTTTCAACGAATTTTTCTTGATTGATAAAAATCCGTCGCACAACTTCCTTCGGAGGGGAATTAAAGCCGTAGGTTCCATGTCGATTGTGGAATGTAAATAAACCCTTGAAAATATGTGAAAATACTGTTCCTGGCAAAATTGGTTGGTCCTTTCACTATCAATCATAGAAATTCTCGTGTGCTAATATAATTAGTTGGTTCAGAATTTGCACGCTTAAAATCTCAAATAAATAAAAAAAAAGCATATATCAGTGTTGATCGCAAAAAAAAGTGTTTATATTTATAAACCTTTCTTCTTACCAGAATCCTGCTATATCTAACACTTTATTTTAAATCAAATTATATAATATTATTGAAATTATTTTTAATATTAAACTGTATATAAAACATCATTTTAGACTTATTTTTCTTTTATAACTTTAAACACCTTATAGATGATTGTTAAAAATAAGTTATAAAAATAATCCAATATAGGGATTAAATCCATATCCTCCAAAACCAAAACCTGAAAAAAAAAAGTATATAATATCAAATAAATTTCACAGAAGAAATAACTTTATTTATAGTAACTACAGGTCCATTTAATTATACTTCACCCGCCTCGGTGGCGTAGTTGGCTAACGCGCTAGTCGTGTTGAGCTCGACTGCTGAGGACGGGGAGATCGAGGTTCGAATCTCGGTCGGGTGAACTGGGGGTGGTTTTTCCTAAATGGTTTTCCACTCTCCCTCCACGCAAATGCGGGTTCACTTCCTCTAAATTCAACCCTCCCAATTCCTAATCCATTAGCGTAATTAGTACTTAAACGTATAACCCGAACGGGTAGTAAGACGCGGTGCTAAATAAATAAATAATTATACTTCAAATCTTGAAATATTTAATAAAAAAAACAGCTAAAGTTAGTTATAATGTGCAAGTTCATAGGAATGAAAATAAAAGTTAAATCACTATTTAAAAAAAATAATAATTATTATTATTATTATTACTACCACAGCGTCTTAGTACCCGTTTGGGTTATACGCACTTACGATAATGTGTAATGGTAGGGTAATCGTGAGATGAAATGGAGGACCTACAGTTTAACGTAGGATCCGAACCACGGTGGAGGCCTGGCATTCCACACATTCACAAGTTGTGATTATAATACGTCCTGTCAGAGGTGAAGGAAGGATTTGGCAATGAGATAAATCCATGCTGGTACTGAGGATTAAACCCAGACCCCGGCACATAAGTCTACCACCCTACCCCTACACCACCAGGTCACTAAAATAGATTCTGATTTTTAGGTTCATAAATTATCATAGGTTAAGGTTAGCTTGTATTCATATAAAGTATAGATTTTAGATTTTTAGATTAACTCATTCATGAATTAATTCATTCTCTTAAATACAACAATTATCAGGTACATGCAACAGGAGCGTGACCAAAACAATACTTCTTTTTCAAGTGAAAAACATTACTTTTTTTTTCTTTTTAGGAAGAGCATCAAGTTAAATGCGTGCATTACATTTTCTAAAACATAATATATCGTATTACATTAATCTGGTTGGTCATTAACTTTGACCATCTTACGAAGAGCTATTACCCTCTCCAAACTCCATGATACACGAAAATGATAAAGATGCGTATATGGATGTATTGAAAGTAGTTTTGGCTTTAGAAAGTGGAGCTATTTACGATGGCTACCTGTTTAATTTACATTTGGTAAGAGTTTTTGTTGGTCATAATAAAGGACTAGGCCTATAGTTTGTACTTAAATCTCACACAGTACAAAAATCCACACTTACCAAAAGGATAGCCATAGCCAAATGGAGGGAAATGTCTGCGATGCCACCCATAGGGTCCATAGCCGTATCCATTGTAGAAACCAAATCCAATGGTATCCGCTGTAGCGAGATCATCTTGCTTGGGATTAATTGGCAGAGAAACCGCATGGGAGGCAAACAGCAGAAGCATTGCCCATAATATGCTATACTGAGAACAAAAATATGTGTGTCAATAGCAATGTTATTTACTAATAAATGGAAAGTTAATGTGTTATTCATCCTCTATATAACTGGCCCCGTGGTGTAGTGGTCAGTGCACCTACTACGAACCAAGGGGTCCCAGGTTCAATTCCCGGCTGGTGCTTTGGGTATCTTTCCCGAAAGAGTAACTATCCTAACAGTCACCAAGGTTTGGTTAATTAGGCTTAAGTTAGGTTTAAATGTTTCCACTGGTTCCACACTCTCATACTCACTATCACCATCACCTCAACTCATCGGGATATGGAAAGAGCCTCCACGGAAAGGATGTACGATTAGTATATTCGGGCCTCCCCTGGGAAACGGTACATTAGTACTGGATAATATTTCCACAAACTGGGCTACGAGTGATGTAGTCCAGACTAGCAAGGCCATAGCCAGCCAATAATTTCAGGGGGAGTTTGGTGGGCACATCCCCCAATTGCCAGAAGCCAGAAAAAATTCTAAAGGAGAAACAGTTCTAGAAGCTATCTGAAGTGTTTTTTTTATGGCAACACAGCCCCCTAATTTGTACCTGTATCTTAATGTTGATATTTTTTGAACCATAAATAAATCCATATATATTTTGTCCATAGAATTTCGGAGGGGGTTTGAACCCCCAAAACCCTCCCCTGGCTACGGCCTTGCAGACTAGCATTATTATTATGTACTATGATACACAGCTTTACATACACATCGCTCTGCGATACTTACAGATATAAAAGCAGATAAAAACATGTTTAAAAATACTTTTTTAACTAGCTATAGACCTAAAGTAAAAATTACTAATTCAAATACGTCTATACTGATTACTCTTGTGAACCTGACAATAGTGTGTACATTCTTTGTATTATTACAATTCTTTGCTATTATTTTCAAAATAAACAATCATATACACATTTTCATAAATCTCAAATACAGTTCTTAATTAATTTGTTTAAATTTATTTAAAAAAATGTATTGATATTATCTTAAGTAAAAATAATTTCAGCTTGGTATGTTATTGTTACAAAAATAAAAAGTAGGCCACTGAATGAAACAACGAGAGTAACCTTATATTTTTTTTACCAAAAATTTAAAACATTCTACATGCAACAATGGTGTTAATGTCTGGCTTTGAGTCTCATGAAAAATGTTTGTCCTTAAGCCAAGACTTCTCGAGTATTTGGTTCCATCTCATGTGAGAAAACAACAGTTAAAAATACTTAATTGGTGCCAAACATTGCATATATTGAACGCGCAAATTTAACAGCTTTTGATAATTGATCCATTTCGAAGAAATAGTACAAATTTGGTAGCCAAATTATGCCAAATTCTCAAATATCCACTTCTCAAAGGTTGTATTTCTATGACGTTTATTAAAAATAAGAATAGGTTCTCATTAGTTTTATGGTTCATCAACCTGTCCACAGGCCGCATAAAATTATGTTTGACATGACTGGCTAAGAAATTGGTTATGACTTATAAGAGGTGATAGTCACAGTTTAGACGAAGAATCACGTAACAGGTCTGTCATATGTAGCTTAGAAGTATATTTAGGAAAATCTATTGAATACAGGGCATATTGACATGGCTTTCAATAAATTTACTCATTAAAGAGATGTGATGATCACCCCTCTCTGTATCCATCATTGTTTGGTGGATGGTGTTAACAACTCCATTTTCTCTGGCTCTCCCTTAACGAGAGGTCCATTATATTTGTCAGTGAACTTAGACCTCCAATGCGCCCTGTACTGTGCCTTCTCCTTGAGCCCCAAGAATTTTCTTCTTTCCTTCAAGTCATCCAATATTTGGATCCTTCTTTTTCCTAAGCTCCTCTTTCCCTCAACCTTTCCTTCTATGACGTAATGCAGAAAACAGTTCCTCCTAAGGATGTGTCCGATCCAGTTTGCTCTGTACCGAAGAATCACACCTAAAACAGTTGTGTGATTGGAGGGTTCAAGGTTTTTTTGAGAACGGTCCATTTCTGCACACAATTGCGTTTTATTCATATTTTAAAACTTTATAAGTAAAATAACTTTAATGGATCTGATCTAGGAATTAGGGAGTCAAACTTTATACTAGGCCGGTCTCAGTGCACCGGTGCCAGTTTTTACATTAGAAATCCGATAACTTTTTTATATTTGCACCATATAAATAACAGTCCATCCCTCACTAACCACCCTAAGCTTCTTAATTCTATTATATTAATTATTTAATAAAACCATTATTTAAAGTGATAGCCAAACAACACCTTTACTTTTTAAATAACTATCATTGCATTATGAACACAAATTTTACCACTAAAAACCATGAGGTTTTGAAATATTCATATTTTTATTCTCGCTAACTCTGCACTAAAACATCAAATCAAGGTTCAGTTTTATTTTTTTCACAGTATCTTACTACCCATTCGGCATAGAGTTAAACTATCACTAGTTGTGTTTCAAATAAATTTAAGTAGGCCTAAATTGTAAAATATTTTAATCAAACCACGACAAGCCATTTTATTTCTTGAATGTCCCATATTTCAATTTCTATAAGCCGATAAAAAATCTTAATATTTTAAAGAAAATTTGGATCTGTGGTTTCTAAGACATCTGTTTTGTTCAAATAAAACTTTATATCTCAGTGTGAAATTAAATATAGTTTTTAAGGTGTTATAAAATCAATAGGGTGGAATTATTACAACCAGCTCAGGTGACCGCATGATCTAAGGCCTAATTTTCGTGTTAGACTAGACTTACGATGACAGGGAGATCGCGGTTTGATTCCGTGTCAGGTGTACTGAGGGTGGGTTTTCCAAAATGATTTTCCCCTCTCCCTCCACGCAAATGAGGGTACACTTCCTCTGGATTCAACCTTATTCACTCATAACTCATTAGCGTGATTAGTATATATGTGTATAACCTGAACAGGTAGTAAGAAGCAGTGATAAAAATATAAATTATTACACATGCAGTTTTTCTTCAAGTTTTTTTTTGACTCAAGGCAATCGACAAATATTTAATTTTATTAAATTTCTGTGAAATATTAAAATTTTATATTATTTAAGACAAAAATTAAACTGGAAATGTATTACATCTTGTTATCCTACAAGTACTTTTAAATGAGCAAGTTTGTCTCATTGAAAGTAAACTGGTTGTCAATTCTTCATATAGGCCTATACAATTATTGGGAATATTTTTCTACCTGTAAATCCACGTAAAATTGTATTAATTATTCTAAAATACTTATTATACATTTTTAATTTTGTTAATAATTAATTTTATAATCTACTGAATTTTGGTTATGTTTGTTTATGTTTGAGCAGACCAATAACTTTTTAAAATATTTTAAAAATAACAATCAACTAAATAATGGACCAAATGCTAACATTTATTTGTATACATTATATGAGTATTATGTGAGTAATAAATCAAAATTATTATTATTGGTATTATTATTATTAGCACCCCGTCTTACTACCCGTTCGGGTTATACACACTTACGCTAATGTGTAATGGTAGGGTGATTGTGAGATTAAATGGAGGACCTACAGTTTAACGTGGAATCCGAACCATGGTGGAGGCCTGGCATTCCACACTTTCACAAGTTGTGATTAATACACGTCTTGTCAGAGGTGAAGGAAGGGTTTGGAAATCAGATAAATCTGTGCTGGGACAGAGGATTGAACCCCGGACCCCCAGCACAAAAGTCCGACACCTTACCCCTAGACCACCAGGTCACCCTAAATCAAAATTGATGCACACTAAAAAGTTTGAAAAAATAAACATATCACATTAATGTTTGAATCAAATCAATAACATACGGGTGCATTACATTCACTCCCTCAAGATTATTCATTACTTCAACAGTAATGACTTTAAAAATAGGGTAAGCCAAGAGAATTCTGTCAAATTCATTATTTTTCGGTGTTGTCTCGCTATGTCATATAAATTCACTGAGGTCTTAACAACTATTCTTAAAACTATAAAACGCTTCTAGCTTAAAATAAGCCTTAGCTTACTTAAGACTTAGAGATGGTCTCAGTATCGTAATTATTATTCTTAGTTTCATAAAAAACTTATCTAGAATGCAAATCATTGAAATCAAAACAAACTCTTATGGATTCTAGAAAGAAAGGGTGGACAAACAGCCGTTTTCTAGGATGAATCATAAACAGGCCATTCATTATATTTTTTGACTGTCAATATATTGATGGTAGGGGATTTGATAGTTAATTTTATCTTTCCCATTGTATGAGACTAATTATACATCAATTTGCCACAGTGGATTTAAATTTAATAAAATCGTCAAATAACTATAATTAAAAATAATAGTTACTAGTCACCGCGCTTATAGTAGTAATGATAAAAAAATAGGAAAAGTAATATTACTTTTCCAGAGAAATATTGGATAAACCACAAATAAGATTAAGATTTTGAAAACTGTCCTGTGGGTACTATTGAGACCAAGTCAAATTTCAAACTTCTTGGTCAGAGTCAGTGCTTTGTATCCCTTCATCAACCCTACACTAATAATATTACTTACTTAATCTATGGCATTAGGAACTTGAAAGTTCATTGTCGCACTTACAAAAGTACTCTACCTATATCTATTTTGAGCTAGTTCTATCCAGTCCACCTCATTACACCTTGTCTTTCTTAGATCTATCCAAATGTTATCCTCCCATCTACGTCTAGGTCTTCCCACTGGTCTCTTCCCATTGGGTTTGCCAGTCAATACTTTGATCACGGTTTTAGATTCTTCCATTTGCGTTGCATGTCCTACCCACCGGAATCTACTAGATTTTACTACCATATAAATGCATTGTTATAAGTACAGGGTACGTAACTCACCATTATGTATCCTCGTCCACTCCTCAATTTTTGGGCCCAATATCTTCCTAAGCACCTTGTTTTCGTACACCCTAAATTTATTTTATTATGTAATATAATAAATTAATAAAAATATTGCTTGTGTTAATTTATAATATTTTATCTGGATATTATATCTGTTTGTAAAATGCTATAGTAAATTAAATTAAAACAAGTGTCAACAATTGTATTGCATTTATTTATCAATAAATTCAATTAATAAACCAATTTGTTTATAGATATTTTATCTTAAGTAATTTGTCCAGTTTTTAATGAATTAATTTTATTCTATAGATGTTTTATATGCCAATATTTGTATTAATATTAGGTTTAGTTATTAATTAATTTAGTATAAAATTAAATAATGTTTGCAGAATTTGATTTTATAGATCAAAGTAATTTGGAATTATTAATTTACGAAGAATTCATAAATGTTGTAAATTAGAACATGGTTATAAAGTATATACAAGTAAATTATAATAGTTTAATTAAGTTAGTTAATTGTAAAACACACAATTTGTTAGATATATAATGGGACATTAATTCTAGCTAAAATATAGACTCGGTCATAAAACACAACATTCTCGTAATCATAGAAATATAGAAATCATTTGCCTAATAAATATTGCGCATAGTTTTTTCAGAGCCTTATGAACTGTAGCCTACTGTACTTAAAATTCATATTACAAATTTAAACATCAAAATACTCACATGTATGCAAAAAAATATATTATTGTAACTTAGGAAATAACTATTGCAATATACTATGTCTCACTATATACACGCTTAGCTTCTAACGTTTAGCATAAATTAAATATAGAGTTTTATATTATTGTTGTATAAGTAATTCCATACCAGTACCTTCCCAATCATGGAGTCTTTGTTTTTCCTAAATACTGTTTCAACACCAGCACACTGATTGTTATAGAAACCCCTCCGATCTCACTTATATATAACCTAACGCTCCCACCCCTTGGAGCGGTAGAGTTTGGTAAACAGGGGTGTACGATATCAAGTCCTTTATTTTAGGTTTACTTTTTTTATATTTGTCACCGCGTCTTGCTAACCATTTGGGTTATAACCATATGTATTAATTACGTGGATTGGCTAGGAATGAGGTAGGTTGAATTTAAAGGAAGTGTACCTGCATTTGAGTGGAGGGAAAGTGGAAAAACATTTAGGATAAAATAACTCAGTAGATCCAATCTGGATTCGAAACCTGATCTTCCCGTAATCGGTGGTCTAGTCTATTGAAAGTGTGATGACTTAGCTTAGACCATGCGGCCAATGAAGCAGATTTATTTTAATAAACATTAATACTAAAATTTATACAAGTTTGGACTATTAGAAATAGGAAATATACTTTTCAAAAATATTGAGAATTCACCCAGTAAGAGATTTGAATCGAACTGTGCCAAAAACAAACATTCCAAAACCAAACGAAAAAAAATAATGTTAATGGTTATGAAATAGTTTTTAGTCCTCGCATAGGTCTTCTATGGACACCACAATGATAATAATAATAATAATAATAATAATAATAATAATAATAATAATAATAATAATAATAATAATAATAATAATAATAATTAATAATAATAATAAATAATAATAATAATAATAATAATAAACAGCATAGATAAATAATTTTCTCATTAACTACCAAACATATTTTATATTATTGTTTTAATTCATCGGGTGACCTGATGGTCTAGGGGTAAGGTGTCAGACTTCTGTGCTGAAGGTCCGGGGTTCAGTCCTCGGTCCCGGCACAGATTTATCTGATTTCCAAACCCTTCCTTCACCTCTGACAAAATATGTATTAATCACAACATGTGAATGTGAGGAATGCCAGGCCTCCACCGTGGTTCGGATCCCACGTTAAACTGTAGGTCCTCTATTTCATTTCACAATCACCCTACCATTACACATTAGCGTAAGTGCGTATAATCCGAACGGGTAGTAAGACGTGGTGCTAATAATAATTTAATTCATCATTGGTTAGTTTGTTTGTAAAAGGATTTAAAGATTGTATTATAAAAACATATAAAATATCAACAAATGTATATGTATGTACTAATAAACTGGTTTATTTATTAAAGAAAATTGACTAAAATAATATAGCTTATAAAAAATTTACCAATTTCAAATTTTTAAATAGAAGTAAAAAAACGTGTTTTATAAACGACTGTAATTAAACTTTCTAAAATAATATGAGTAGAGAAATACAGATATAATTAAATGTTTACCTAACTAACAAACAACTATTTGGCATAAAGACACTCTTGTATCTCCAGGTTTCCAACTAAAATGTCGTGTACATGTCTATCATCAACCAAACACTACATATGACCACCCCACCTCAGTCTACGCACCTTTATTATCCTCAATATGTTTGGAGATACAAGTCATGAAGTTCATCATTATGTAACTTTCTCCATTCTCTCGTTTTTTCATTCATCTCAGTCCGAAATATCTTTCTAGGAAGTTTGTTCTTAAAACTCTCAATTTATTATCTTGGTACAGAGTGAGAGAACATGCTTCACATCCATAGATAACAGTGGTTAGGTGACCCACTTCGGTGGCCGCATAGTCTAAGACGCTACTTGCAGTAGACTAGACTACCGATGACGGGGAGATCGAGGTTCGAATCTCGGTTGGGTGTACTGAGGCTAGTTTTTCCAAGATGATTTTCCACTCTTTCGCTACACAAATTCGGATTTACTTCCGCTAAATATAGTCCTAAAACTATTAGCATATTTAGTACATAGGCGTATAAACCGAACGGGTACTAAGACGCGGTGCTAAAAAGTAAACAGTAGGAAGGATTATAGTTTGTATATTCTCAGATTAATATTTCGAAACAGAAGATGAGACGACATTAACTTATAAATTGAGTAATAGAAAGAATTGCCTGTATCAATTTTGTTTTTACCTCCTCTTGAATTTTATTTCTATCTGTTAGCTACGAATTGATTAAAAAAAATGTTTATATATATTAAAATTTTGATTTTAAATAATTAATTTTAAAAGTTTAATTTTCTTGTTTTAAAATCTTCAAATAAAACTACAATTTAGATTATTGGCTGTACTCATTGAAGCTAAATTTATAATTTTTTTCATAATCGCATCGGTGATTGCGTGGTCTTCACTATCATAGTTAAATTGGATTGCTGGTGACAGGGATTTCAGCGTTCGAATTAGGATGGGTGTACTGAATGTGTATTTTTCCTAAATGGTTTTTCACTCTTACTTTAATCAAATGTGGCTATATTTCTTCTAAAATTATAATATTTTCATCCCTCATTCATTAGCATAATTAACGTAAACGTTTAACTTGAGCAGGTACTATCCAGCAGTGAAAAAAAGTATTTATGTCGTTTTTATTAATTTAGATAAATAACTAACAATTTCTGTAGTTTTTTATAGATATTATTTTAGAAAGCATCAAGGAGCTTAGCATATAATCATTTTACTTACATTCATAGATCAAGCATGGGAATTTTCTTAGACATGTAATGCTATTTAATCAATTTTATTTAATTAATTAGTTAACCATGTTTTTTACGTATTTCCGTTGGTATGTCACTGATTTTTAAGAAATTATTAATATCTAAAATGGTTTTATGGTCAACTTTGAAATGAATAATTTATTTTCTTCCCAATAGTAGGCTCTCAATATTTAATGTCCATATATTTTTTATTTTACCTATAATTATTTTAAAGTCAATATTTTTTGTTATCGATGCCTTTGTGATGAACGTTTGAGATATCCACAGAGTATTAGTTAAATAGACCCGTAGTTAATATGACATAATGTACCATTCATATTAAAACAAATATAGAGGGAGAGTAGTCAAAGGAAATAATAGACTAACCGACAGAAAAGCCAAACATGTTTTTATCTAAGAACATATTTATTTAAAACTCTATTGTATTGTTGTTTTTCTAAGAATAATAATATTGGATGTAAAGAGGTAACAAATCAGTCTCAAACATTTAAAATTAAATGTTAGAAATAAAATACTGTCCACCTCATTACACCTTATCCCTGTTTTGAGCAGGTTCTATCTAGTCACCCTCATTACACCCTATCCTATTTTGAGCTAGCTCTATTAGTCATCATTCACTATCATTGTACACACCCTTATTCCCTTTTTGAGCTAATTCTATCCAGTCCACCTCATTTCACCCTGTCCCTTTCTTGAGCTAGTTCTATCCTGTCCACCTCATTACACCCTATCTTGAGATAGTTCTATCCAGTTCCACCTAAATTACACCCTATCTCTTTCGTCTTCTCTCCTTCCATCTACGTATAGATCTCTTTCTTTCAATCTTGTATAGAGTCTTCCATTTCGACCTACGCGTCTTAATACACCCTGATTTTGGTAGGAAGAACAATATCTGGTAGTTCACTTAAGTTACTAAAAGAAATCCATGGTATCAGCCCACAAGCAGCTAAATCGACCGAGCGACCGCCACTGTTAGTAATGATAATACCAACATTTTATGGATAGAGGGTGGTCATGTGTTCAGCAGAAACTAAACTACTACAACGATTTTAATATACTCATACATTAAATCATGCTACCCGCAGTTGTCACACCTGCTTCAGTGGCCGCATGATCTAGGGTGTCACTCTCATATTTAGATTAGACTGCCAATGGCAGGGGTATCATGGTTTGAATCCCGGTCGGGTGTACTACAGGTGGTTTTTCCTAAATGGTTTTCCACTCTCCTCCCAAAAATCGTGCATCTTTATTTAACCTTCCTCATCGCTAACTCATTATCGTAGTTAGTACACAATAGTAAAGCCTATAAATAAAAAAATAAAATATAGATGTCATTTTTAATAGATATATAAATACCAATAAAATAACACAAATAATATAGTAAAATGTTATCAATGTTGACCATAAAAAAATATTTTGAATTTGTTTAAGTGTTCTTCCAACAAAAATCAGGGTTTACCTCAACATTTTATAGGGCTTATATGATAATTATATATTCTAATGGGGTAGGGATGAGGAAAGAGGCATAATATAGTTAATCTACCCTTATTTGCATGGAAGGAGTGTGTGAAACCATTTAAGAAAAAACATTCTCAGTAGACATGATTGGGTTTCGAAATCCGAGCTCCCCGTCATCAGCAGGCCAGTTTAGCACGAGAATGAAGCCTTAGACCAATTATTCAGATATTTTATAGATTAATTGATGGAGTGTAATGAGATCCTGTTTTATCTAGACAATTTGGCATTTTTATGTCTGTTTGTCCAAAGGTTTGTTCCATGATTAAATGCGTGGACCCATTTTAACAAATAATGGCAGTGAGATTCTTTATAACCTAGATCAAATGATATAAGACTTATATTAATAACTTTTCAATCTAGTTATCAGTTTCAATATGGCGGCCATTCAAAAAGGTTATTTTTTTAATATTGGTTTGAATTTGAAATTCTAAGCAATCGATCTAGTATCTAGGTGTGGGATATTTTGGTAGAGTTTGACATATTTTGCGAGACTGACTTCTAAACTGTGTGAAAAAGTGTTTATTATCTATTAAATAATGTACTTTAAAATATAGTATTCATTTTGTCTACTGCCTAACTTGATCACCAAGGAAGAAGATCTACTTCAAATCCAAGAAGAAATAATGGGAGATAATTCAACTTTAGATAAAAAAATAAATTTTAAGACTGCATTAACGCTAAGACCATGGAGGTAGTAAGGTCTACTCTTCACAGAACTACTAGTAAGACTGTAGTAACTATAATAACATGGAGGGAGGTCTACTGTTCACAGAACTACTAGTAAGACTGTAGTAACGATAAGAACTGGAGGAAGTGAGGTCTACTTTACTCACAGTAAACTAGTAACGTAATAACTAGGGTGAGTTATACGATAAATTTTAATAACTTGGAGGAAGTGAGGTTTCAAATACTAGTTTCACTGTAGAAGATAATAACTAGTGAGTAGTACTGTTAAGTAACTTATAATTAGCATGGATGAGGGAGCGAGGTCTAGTGTTCACATAACTACTAGTAAGACTGTAGTAACTATAAGACCATGGAAGTAACAAGGTCTACTGTTCACAGAACTACTAGTAAGATTGTAGTAACGATAATACCATGGAGTTAGCAATGTCTACTGTTTACAGAACTACTAGTATATTATGTATTGATATACTTAACGTATTCAAGATTTTATTGAATTATAGGCCTCAAGCTTCGTCGTCAAGTTTGTAATGGTATTACATACCAGGTTATTATTTAAATCTATTTGTATATCCCTGAGTGGTTTGTTATCTTTCAAGAGAGAGAGCTGTTTATATCTTTACAGCTTGGTGGCGTTTTGGTGTTTCATAACCTTAGACAGGTTCGTCTAGAAAAACAAATGTCATGCCACAAAGAGATAATGGAATTTTTGACGAGGAGATTTGGAGAGCTCGTATTATTATTTGAGTTATTTAAATAGTTAATTCATTTCGAACTGAGCCAATACTATAATATGGCTTAAGCATTTAGGAAGGTCAAATATAATGCAATTAGGAAAACATACCAAGTCATGTGATCACCCACTGTATATTTTAATAGCTAAAATAATAGTATTATTATAGAAAAAAATAATCAAATTTTAATGGAAAAATTATATTTGTATATTCTAAGCATTAATTTACATCCAAACCCTAAAAATATTGTGGCAATAATATTATTTTCAAATTTATTTATAATTTTTTTCATTTTCATGTATAGCCTACGCAGTTGCATTTTGTTACTATTTTATAATAGTAGCTGGAATGAAATATTCTCTTTTATTACGAATAACCATATTGATATTACCGAAAACCTTGACGCAGATATTTTAATTTATATCTAATTAAAATAAAGTACTTGATTCTCCGGGGTTCATTATAAGGCTATAAAATATTAACGTATTCAGCATTCTCCAAGGAAACTTGGAAAAAATTCTACGATTTCTTATGAGAATTTTTTTTAAGAGCATTTAGTGGGATAATTAATCGAAACCAGTATTATACAGGGTGGGACGGAAACAATTAGACGATCTATGCTGAGGAAAATGATGCACAACGTGCTGAGGTTTGTCTGACGTCATGTGGAGCTCACCTGAATGGCATTATCTTCAAAAAGTGTAGAATGTAGTTTACTTCAAGTTAGATAGTGAATATTTACTCTTCAATTAAAGTGTTAATTTTCAAGTTACTAATCATCTAATTGTTTCGGCCTCATCCTATATGAAGTATTAATCCAACTCTAATACTCCAGCTCTATTCGCCTAGCACTCTTAACAACTTAGCTATCCAGGCTCTCGTTCTAGTGTGTGTGTCACCACGTCAACCATTTAAGGTGGGGGTATAAGAAACGCGAGTTAAGGGCAGTATTTTTGCAGTTTTTATATCAAAACAATTTTTGGACAAAATAAATCAAATATTGCTCCAGTAGAAACAAAAAGTTTAATTTTCTTCACATGGTGAACTCAACAGTTGTTGAATGTTTGTCAAAGTGTATCCTGGAATTTAATGACTACTTTTTCTCTTCGTTTAAAAAGTTTCTTATCTAATGCTCATGACAGATATTCAACAACTGATGATATCACCATGTGAAGAAAATTAAACTATATGTTTGTACAGAATCATTTTTTTTTTTTTTGCAAAAAAAAGTTTTGCTATAAAAAAAAAAAAGCAAGAACATTCACTGCCTTTAGCTCGCTTTCCCTACATTCCCAACTTATCGTGCTCAAACAGATGAGTGGTATCAGCATTCGCTCCAAGAGCGCATTGCATTACAGCAATATTTAAGTAGCTTAGTTATACTCCATTCACGATAGGAATTACTCTCTGAAAGGTCTTTTTTCCTACCAAAATCCTACTATATAATAGCTTTCTGGTGCTATTTATCTATACAACCATTAAATTACACTGTCATCTAGAAGAATGAAGATAATCTGAACTAGATTTCGTATTGGCTTGAATCGTTTATATCACGGTATTTTGTTAATCATAAAGAATTCATCGAATTGTGACGAATGCCATGCTTCACTGAACATCCAACTCGAAGGGAGCTATTAAGTAATAAGACCTGATTTGAATTTATTGAGATTTTTAGAGCCCGTCTCACCCTACGGATATCACTTTGATTAGGTAGATAATACGACTCGAATCAGAAGTCGTCGTATCGTGGTGCGGGTTTTCTTAGAAAACAGTGGAATTGAGACCAATTAAACCTTTTTGTCGTATTTTATAAAATACATCAAAACTAAAAATACATATACTTTAGAAAAAAAACTACTAATCCTATTTCAACCTTGCTGTTGAGAAAGAAGAATGCAGAAAACAACATTCCGCAGCGAATTATATTTAGAGCGTAATCTTTTATCATATTTTGCGTCAAATCTCCGTGAGATGTGCAAGTACGTTTACTTTCTTAGACATGATGGGGAAGTTTAGCTGTCTAATAACCTTATTTTATTTAAAATGCACGTTTTGAATATGTAATATTATATTAGTTATTCCAAAGTTTCTTAAAAATATAATAGTTGGTTGATTTTGTTTGTTCTCTCTGTGATAGGACTGTTGGATTTCTTTCTTTCTTTGAAATATTATTACAGGTATATAACATTTAATTTATTAATCTACGATTTGGATGCGACTATAACCATAACTAACAAATATAATAGCTTGACTATTTAATCTATCATAAATAATATTTGATTAATTTTTGTTAGTCTATCTATTTGGTTTCGACGGTAACTAGATTGATTCTAAATTTGTAGTTTACACCAAGTTAATCAGCAACGGGATTTGTGACTCTTTTGTAATGGTTGGTATCACCAACACCAACTATAGAAATTATGTTACCGGTACTTTTTGACTATTTTGTGTTGTTAACCTTTTAGGTTTAATATATGGCGTTGTGACTTTTCTGTGATGAATCTGGCAAAACATTAATCGTTTATGTTAGAGGAATTAGAACTAATGAGGTTTTGATCTTAAGACCTAGGCAATCTGTAGTAAGGAGATAATTTTTGGAGACTTTTTTTTTATTATACAGCATATTAAATCAATTAATATAAGCTTCGATTTATACTTTGTCGTGTTTCTTGATATAATAGAATATTGACAGATGGATATAGCCCGAACGGGTAGTAAGACGCGGTGCTAAAATACTAATTTATATTAACAGTGAATAAATTAAGATAGTGTATTGTTGAAGAAGTCTAAACAGCATTTCTTGAAACTTATTTCCCTTTCAAATGGCGAATTGGCCATAAAAGTGTCTTTGCCCGCTCTCACAGTAAAATAAACTTTTTCATGACGGCGTGTGCTGGTTGTAGCTTTATATTTCCTGAATATCGTTGGAAGCGTTCCGCGTGTGCATTGAGTTTATATATTCAACCAATGTTACTGCAACTAGTCAGACAGATGTATTGTCAAATTGTCTTACATTTTCAATTTGTACAATTTTCATCATTTGCTTTTGAGTCAGTTGTAACTTGTAATTGACTAGATAAAGTGTACATGTTTTGAATAAACTATTTCAAACAGTGTATTGTTTTAAATGTTCGATTGTGTAACATAATTTCTCAAGTTTTACATAGTGTGGCGAATTTCAATTCCCATTCGCCACAATTTTGATCACATTGAAATATATGTTGCCCACCTCTGGTTTAAGGCATTACTCTCGCAATAGATTGTACTACCAATGTTGGGGAGATCGGGGATCGAATTCCGGTTGGGTGTACTGAGGGTATTTTTTCCTAGATTGTTTTCACCCTTCCTCCACGTAAATTAGGTATATTTTCTCTAAGTTCACGCTTCCGAATAGATTACATATTTGCATAATTAGTAAATATGCATATAGCCCAAACGGGCTAAAATACTAATTTATATTAACAGTGAATAAATGAAAATACAGTATTATACCTTTAGAAAATACTAAACGCATCATTTACTATCATTAGCGAATGTATTTATATTCACATATACGAGTAATTATGATTAATTTTTGACTGTCCATAGTGGTCCCAAAACACAGTCCTTAAAAAAAGTTGATTTTATCCAACTTCTCCCGGTTCCGCCATTATTCTTATCCAGAGGTTTGGGAACTATTTGATTGAATCAGAGGGGTGCCACAGACATCCCAATGTCCTGCTAGAATAAGCGGAATGTGCCCCCGAGTATTAATCGGGGTCTCCCAGCCCTCCTCTAGAGTAGTGTGACAGCAGCACCTAGGAGCTAAGGGTCCCGGGCTCGATTCCTGGCATGGCCGAGAAATTTATCATTGTTGGAATGTGGGGTTACCCTTTCACAGTGCTGAATTGATGGCTGGGGGATGGATTTTTTGTCTGTCCTAGATTTAAGATTAGAGTAATTAGTACAAAGGCGTATAACCTGAACAGGTAGTAAGACACGCGGTGCTAAAAAAAAGTTTAAAAAAATAATAGCACCGACAACCTAAAATGGCATCACGTAACATAATTTGCGAGCCACTACTGTATTAGCTAGGTTCAGGTTACAGACATGTCCAGATGGACACTAACAATCTGTGCATTTGTGCACAGAATGTCTACATCAATTATCCACCTCCACAATCATAACACACATATAGGCCTACATTTTCAATCACTCTTTTTTATGTCTTTTCTCGTCAAATGTTTTTCCTAATGTATTTTCTCCCTTTTTTTCAAACGTAACTAATTAGTTTTATAGCAACTATCAAAACATAGTTTGTAGGTCCCAAGTTCAATTCTTGTGTCCAGATGCCAATTTTTAATTTAAATAATATATATAGATGAGGCTATAACCGTAATTAACAAATACTCATATTCGACACCATGTATAGATAATGATTTAAATACTTAAGATCACCCCCCTCCCCCCTCCGTTTCCCTCCACTCTATTAGTTCAGCATATCTGTATATAGCACAGTTAGTGTAACTAATATTTATATTTTTATTAATGACAATAGTGTGTTAATAATTAGAAATATCTAAAACAGAGGTAATGTACCCATATTTTTGTAGAGGGACAAAGGGAAATCATTTAGAAAGATGCATCCTTTATTTACCCATTCGTGATTTTAACCCTGACCACCATTCATCGTTAAAAAAACTAAATGAGCTTAGTGTTTAAACCAAGTTAAGGTTAACTTTAAAAATGAACAGATGGTTTAGTTCGTCCCTGACTTACAGTTTTCATTCATAATACGCAGAGAAGACTGTCTACCTGCTAACCCTCCCCATATCCCAACCTCCCTACCCACCCTCAAAACTTCATCCCAAGACTTTACAGTCACTCCACCGCTGGCGAAGATAGGTTTTTTGGTTCTCAACGGAACGGAACGCTAGCATCCAATTTTACCTTTTCCTCAGCGACACAAACGCTATCTTACAGATTTTTCTCAATATTAGCTCTGTTCAAACACCGTTATAGCATCGGTACAATATTTAATGTTTTCTTGTGCTTCCATTCTGGGAGTATTAGCGCGCCAGTAGAGTCGAGTCCAACTTCAATGGAGAGCAACGTACTATGAAATTCCTGATCGGGACTTTGTGGTCATAGTAATCTGTAACTGTAATCAAATTCCAAAACCAGCCATCACAATAAATGCGCACGCGCCTAAACCAGCTGATTCAAACAGTGAACATGTGCCTAAACCAGCTTATACAAACAGTGTGCACGCGCCTAAACCAGCTGATTCAAACAGTGCACATGTGCCTAAACCAGCTTATACAAACAGTGTGCACGCGCCTAAACCAGCTGATTCAAACAATGCACATGTGCCTAAACCAGCTTATACAAACAGTGTGCACGCGCCTAAACCAGCTGATTCAAATAGTGCACATGTGCCTAAACCAGCCGATTCAAATAGTGTGTATGTTTCTAAACCAGCCGATACAAACACTGCACGCGCCTAAACCAGCTTATACAAACAGTGTGCACGTACCTAAACCAGCCGATTCAAACAATGCGTTCGCGCCTAAACTAGCCAATTCAAACAGTGCGCACGCGCCTAATCCATCTGATTAAAACCGTGCGAATTTGGCTATATCAGCCGATTCAAACAATGCGCATGTGCCTAAACCAGCCTATACTAACAGTGTGCATGTGCCTAAACTAATCGATCCAAACAGTGCGCATGTGCCTAAATCAGCCGATTCAAACAGTGCGCACGTGCCTAAGCCAGATGATTCAAATCACGCGCATGAGCCTACAAAGCGAGATACTAGCAGACTGCATCCACAGTTGTGAGGTAATTTGAAATCGCTTGTTAGGAAAGCGTGTGGGTTGTTCTTTTTTATTTTGTTTCACGATACAACACAATAATTAGAAAATATCTATCGCGATATTATTCTTAAGGATCTGTTTATTCGCTAGAAATTAGAAAATGTTTGTACTCAGCTGTTTTTAGTTTGTGTTGCTAAATATTATTATGGGCCAACATGCATTTTTTCTATAACATGTGAATTGCTGCGCAACTCAAGCAGATTCTGCTCTCAATTTTCGACGAACGTGTGAACCAACCTTTACTCTAGAGTCGACCTCTTCTTACGGAATGCGGATCTTATAGACACGAAGTATGTGGACAGGGATTCACCCATCGATAGATTATCTCATCGCTCTTTAACTCACGCCCAAAATAATCTCCTACATGATGTCCTAATGGAATTTATCTCTTCACGGTTCCCTACTTATCGAGATACGTTTAGAAAAGGTGTTCACCGAGACAGTGAAAACTTTGCGGTGTGCGGCGTGTTCGACCGAATCATCACCGCAAACAAGGTCAAAAACATGGTAATCTGCTACAGAAAGTAATATAAAAGCATAACTCATCTCTTTGTCCTTGAATTTAGGTCAAGGCAGTCATCGAGAATTTCCAGAAGACTGAGTACCTCTTGCTCTAGGATAGTTTCAAATATTTAGGGTGAGATGAAAGGAGGCTTGAGGTAAGGTAAGGATTTTTGTAGCTTTTATAACAAAAACTTTTTTGGCTATAATAAATAAAATATTAAACATTTAATTTTACTTTTAGTTTACACATAGTAATATAAACAATTCTTGAATATTTATCATGGACATCGTGGAATTTAAATAGGACTTTTTAAATTAAGAGAAAATCGTTTTCATCAAATTCCCATGAAAAATATTCAAGAAATCTTGAGATTAATATGTTAAGGAAAATAAATTAATTGTTTCTATTGAAGAGAGATGGGAAGAACAGATAACAGGAAGTGTGCAAGTGAGAAGAGAAGAATGGAAGCAATTAAAGGAGGAAGAATGGTGGAAGGATAGAGAAAGATGGGGGCAATTAGGGGAAACCACCCTCAGTACAACCAACTGGGACTCTAACCCTGATCTTGCCTTCATAAGCCGTCAAGTCTTTTGTGAGAGTAATGCCTTAGACCATTTTCACTCTGAAGCAGTCATTAACAAAATTGAAACCCTTAAAATTAAAATATTAAGAGTTAAATATTAGTATTTCGTCTAATTGTATGTTTATGGCTGTGCCTGCATTGGTTTAAAAGGTTTGATATGCCAATTGAATTGTTCAGCTGTATTCACTATGTATTGAACAGTTTGTTATGCCTATTGAACTGTTCAGCTGTATTCACCATGTATTGAACAGGTTTGCTATGCCTATTGAACTTTTCAGCTGTATTCACTATGTATTGAACAGGTTTGATATGCCTATTGAACTGTTCAGCTGTATTCACCATGTATTGAACAGGTTTGCTATGCCTATTGAACTTTTCAGCTGTATTCACTATGTATTGAACAGGTTTGCTATGCCTATTGAACTGTTCAGCTGTATTCACCATGTATTGAACAGGTTTGGCATACCTACTGAACTGTTCAGCTGTATTCACCATGTATTATTTTAACTTAATAATCTATTTTCTGTATCCCGCCTCGGTGGCGTAGTTGGCTAACACGCTAGTTTCGTGTTAAAGCTAAACTGACGAGGACGGGCAGATATAGGTTCGAATCTCAGTCGGGTGAACTGCGGTAGTTTTTCCTCAAATGTCTTCCACTCTCCCTCCATGCAAATGTGGGTTCACATCCTATAAATTCAACCTTCCCTAATCCTTTAGCGTAATTAGTACTTAAGCGTATAACCCGAACGGGCAGTAAGACGCAGTGATAAATAAAAAATTATATTTTGTGGAATTGATTAAAACTAATTTTTAATTGTATTTCGCCTATCATTTAGGAACTAGTGTTTTCGTCATTTTATTTTTTCCATGTTCTGCCTAGATTGGTGAAAATTTATTATTTTACTACTCATTAGTTTCGTGATCTGACTAACTTTCTACCGAGATCAATTTAAGGGTTAGGAACCAATATTTTAGCTCTCAGATAAGTATAAGTTTTCTAGTTTCTCTTAGCAGCTTTAAAGATAGTACAGTAAAAACTATTCAAACATCGTCTTGCTTTATTTTAAAAGATTATTATAAAAGCATACTCAGGGTGGGTTGAAAACAATTAGACGATCCATGCTGAGGAAAGTGATGGACAACCTGCTGAGGTTTGTCTGACGTCACGTTGAGCTCACCTGAGTCACATTAGCTTCAAAAAGTGTGGTATGTAGTTTGCTTTTACTAAGTGAATGAGTATTTACTCTTCAATTTAAGTGTTAAGTTTCAAGTTACTAATCGTCTAATTGTTTCAGCCCCACCTGTAGTAATTTAAAATGGTTTACTCTCTCACATATAATTATTGACTGTAATTATTTTTATTTATTAGATCACTTAGTTGTAATATAATACACATTTTATTATAGAACATACATAATACAGAATTGAAAGAATCTGTTTAAATCCTCATATTTAGGGAAAATTATTAAATTAAACAGTTGTATCAAGGATCCAATTTAATATTTTCTCTTTACGTACTACATAGAATTTTAGACAGTTACTGTACATAGGCTATTTTGAAAGCTATTATATTCTTAAAGAACCTTGCACGTATAAAACGTCACTTATATTTACTTTCTAGAAACAAAAATAAAAAGGTAAAAATAACAAAAATGGGTAAATATTCAAATGTGACTTTATGTGATTGTTAGGCCTATGTATGTGATTTATTTTTGAATCATAAATATTTGAAATTTTTTATTTAATATGCAGTTCTAATCTTTAAAAACTTTTCTACACAATAAGATTCGTTTGTTAATCATGAAACTTTGATTTGTGTATGTTTGACTTGATTTAAAATAATATAAAGAGGACATACGCCGTTATTAACTTTGTGCCTGTCATATTTGCCTTTATTAGGAATACATGAAAACGAATGCTCTCCTCCCTTCCTGTTTTGTCAAAACTAGAAATTTATTTATTAATTTTATAGATTGTGTAGTATAATTGTGAAAAGATTCTTCATTTTAAAATAATTAAGTTTGGTCCAACAACTTTGCTCAGTCGGAAGTGTGTCTGTCTAATTAGCTAAAGGTCTCAAGTTCTATTCCTGACATGGACAAAAAATGTGTCATTGGTGAAATGTGAGTTTCCCCTTTCAAAGTCATGAATTAACGGTCGGGGGCTGGATGTTGTGTTTGTTCTAGACCTAGGCTAATTTATAAATCGTGTGCTGATATAATCAGTCGGTTCAGTGATTCAGAAAGTGCCCGTTAAATACCTTAAAAATATGGAGAAAAAAATTTAGTTTGTGTTGTGTGTGTGTTTGTGTACGGTACATGGTAGTTTTGTTTAAGTTGGCAAGATGCTTATTAGTTTTATTTTGTTCGTAGTGCGAAAAGATCAGAGTTTTCACGTTGTATATTTTACCTACAATAAATTTTATACATTTCTTAATTTGTTGAAGAAATGTTAGGTGTATCAGCCCGATTACCAAGACTAAAAGAAGTTGGCACAGGAATTCCATTATTTATATCAGACGGCCATTTGAAGAGAAATATCCAGGTTGAATGGAGAACCCACAGGAGTTTTATCAAAACCGGTCAATCTCTCTTGAAACGGGGAAGAGGATTCCCTTTGTTTGCAACTCCATTGGATGGAATACCATAGGCATTCTCTTGACCTTTTAAATTTTGTGACAAGTAGTTGTGAAAACCTGGAGGTCCACCATAGAAACCAATTACAGGGTTTTGACCTTCAGATTCTCCTGTTAGAGGATTGACTAGTGCATTGTTCTTATTGACTTCTTGGATGGTTTGAGTTGATGCCACCCAAAGTTAGGAACCACACCACCGCCTGATGTTTCAAAACGTTCAAATCTTGGTAAAGATCTAAGTTGAGAGCTGGAACTGGAACTAGATGAGAAATTATTTGAAATTGGGTCCAATCGTTTCTAGACCTAAAGTGCCAAATCTTGTTCCTAATCTTTCATCGGCACCCCATTTGGAAGGTTCCCAACGAACTGTCCCAGCTGAGGGTTAATGTTGAAGTTTGGCTGCTTTCTTTGAATTAACTCTTCTCCTAGACTAAATCCTCCAGCTGGGTTTAAATTAAAAATCTGGCCAGATTGTTGTGAATTAACGAATCTTGGTAAAGCTTGAAATTGAGAGGGAAAATTATATAGAGATGGTCTGCCATTTCCAGAAAATTGTTGACTGCCACCGAGAGGTATTGGTTGGTTCAGGTTTGTTCCGCTGGAATACTGAAGAACAGGAGAGTTCACATTTGGTTGGTTAGGCTGCAATCCAAACCCGGGTGATCCAAAGAAACCATTAAATGATCCAGTGTTTGGTTCAGCGAAATTTCCTAGAAATAAATAAATGGTATATTAAAAATACTATTCAGATATGACAGTATGTTATTATATTATTATTAATAAATAATAATAATTACATTAAATGTTTAAAATTATAAATTCTAACTGAAATAGCTATTTGAGGGGGGAATGGTGCAGAATATGGTTGATTCTAATAAAACATTCTCTTTAATAGTCAGGATGAAAAATATAACTTTTGGACAAAAATAATATTTAATTAATTGTTTAAGTACGATATTCATCTGCCATTCTGGATCAAGTTCTATTTAACAAAAAGGTTAATTCCTTTTGTGTAAGATTTCACAAACACGCTCGAATAGAGAGTGATTATTTTTTTTTCGTTATATTATTTACTCCTTTAGTTAAAATAGTAACGAAAATACCTTTAGTTCAAACGCTCTATTTTAACATAGTATATTTGAACGAAAATGGTTCCTTTAGTACAAATTCTACACAAAATATTACCCTTACTAAGTTCTTATAATACCATATATTTTATTTTTAAGAAAAAATTTAATCCTTGCATTTATAATTCAAACGCTATCAGAGATAATGTCCTTCATCAGCTGCTCAAATTTGAATATCTTAAATTGTTCTTTGCGCCAGAATATTCGAATAGAAGTAAGCTGTAGATTATCAAACCTGGTGGAGTCTCTAAGAACTAGATAGAGGTCGTTATCCCTATCTTCTTTTACACTCCTATTGGCAAAGATTCGGAAGATATCTCACAGCAATGGCAGGCCCCACGCTATTTCTTATTAAAGTGTATCTTTTTTTTAGTGTAGATACGGCTATTTTTAACTTTTTGTTGTAACTATGGTCTTATGAAATGTAAATAATTTAATTTTAATAACTTAGCTTTCTTTTAAGTGTATACACTTTTTCATTGTTGCCGAGTTGCTTAAATACTTTTCTTTTACGAATCTTTAATGTGAAAGTTGGGAATAATCTAGAACATTTGAAGTTAATTAACTAAGTATTTAGTCATGCCTAAAATCTACCACTAAGAATATTGCACAAATAAACACTAAGATTGATAATTTCAAGACATCTACCAAGGATTTAAATTGTAATATATGGTCAGATTATTTTTGGAGGAAGAATATTTTAGGAAAACTAGAAGGATAAAATTACTGCTGACTATACCAAGAATTTGAATCGTGTACTATAGTAAGCACATGGTAGTAATAGCTTAAGCAATAAAAACAGGTTTTTTTTGCGGTGTATTGTTAATATAATTTTACTGTGTCAGCAGCTAGTATTATTCTATACCTATTGATAACATCTACTAAAAGGGATAGCCCTAGATCATATTGTAACGTAACTTATGAATATAGTTTTATTGACGTGTATAACTGTCGTGTAATGTTCATCCTGCCACGTTCTTATTTCCTGCCATTAAATTACTATGTTGCACGTAGCTTTGGGTGGCTGGATCACCCATGCGTGACAATACTAGAGTTTTATCAAAGCGAGTGAACTATGCAATACATACAATATAAGATTGTAAAAGTGTTCCCCAAGTCTAAAATATCCAAATGTTGTTGAGTTTTTGAAAAAAGTATTTGAGATAAGCAAGTACTTTTTGTGTATTTGTAGACATTTTGAAAATCATTATGTTAAAGTGATAAAATATGTCTAAAAAGATGTCTATTTATTTTATTTATTTAATTAAGATATTTCTTGTGCACTTTCTGAACCTACTGATTATATCTGCGTACGATAATCTCTATGAAAGAGAGTAAAAGGTCTTACCAATTTTCCCGGAAAGTTATGTCCATATACCTTCCAGTTTTCTCTTAAATGCCACAATCGACATTGGACCTACGGCTTTACTTCCCCTTCGAAGAAAGTTGTGCTATGGATTTTTATCGCTCATAAAAAAGCCGTCGCCCCAGCTGGGTTTAAACCCACAAGCCTCAGATCCTGAGGCGAGTACTTCACCCCAAGACTACTGAGGGAGATAAGATAGTTATTCAATCTCGTGTCTAAATGTTCCTGTTAATAACCAAATTGTATACCGTCTCACTTTTACATGTTCCTGTACCTTTTAAGAACAATATTTTATACAGTTAATATTCCTGTTGGGAACAATTTTGAAAACAGTCTTCTGCAAATATACTTATCTTTAGAACACTATGATAAATTTGGCCTTTTTTTTTTTAAGGAATGAGAATATTTGACTACTATAAGTATTTTGATTACCTTTAGTTGGAAATAATTTTCTGATATTTTTGCTTAAAAAAAAATTTCACTTTATTCCTCTAAAATTATTTTCAAATATTTGGTTCAAATCTAATACGTAAAGAACTTCTGTCCAAACCACCAATAGAAGAATAAAGTTACATAATAATTGTTTCAAGTGATTTTCTTGAATGATGCAATGTTAAATTCAGGACCAGATTAAATGTTTAATATAATAATAATAATAATAATAATAATAATAATATTTAATTCAAAGAGGTTTAACTCACTATCGGTTCACATTTTTGAACGCAATATTTTTATCTAAAACCTTATATGTATTGCTTATAAATTACATATACATTTTAATAATGTTCTTTGGAATTATTCGCTATAGCTATTGATAGATGATTTCTGAGAGTGTATTTAAAACGGATAGAAGTAAAGATAAATATTTATTTCAAACCTCTTATTCATATTACCTTCTTATATGCATAGGTTAAAGAATGTTTATTTAAAGGTTTGGTATAAATATTTATCCTATCGAGGACTTAATGCTAGAGATTTCGATGTCAGGATTATTTGAAATGTATAGTTATTAAAAAAAAAGTTAGCAGCTTCAGTTTTTCACATAAAAAAGTCTCCTCTAAACAACAACAATTAAATAAGTATAAAATAGTTCATATTTATCTAATTACGAGTATTTTAACAAAATATTCAATAATTTTGGGGAATACAAATTGCGGGGAGGGGGGAGTTACATCAGTCAAAACTTAAACCAAATTAGCTGTAAAAAAATAAACGATTCTTTTATCATGATTTAGCTCTCACCTAATTTTGAAGGTAAGTAATTTTAAAAATATTCACCTCATATGACATTCGCAAAGTTAGATCAATATATGAACTTCTGAAGCTCTCAAATGACTTGAACTATATTTGGGGAGATTTTAATTAATCCAAGAATTAAGTTTTTTAAATAAAACAAAATCTGCTAGAAACAAATAAAACTAAAATCTTATTTATTCGATAAAGGCTCTAATGATTTTGACATATTTGTGACCAAGAGCTCCTCTCCCCCTTTTCACAGCCTTGGTTTATTTACGAATATTTACGCTTGACCAATGAAAGTATGGTGAAAGAGAAAGTAATACATTCCTCTCGTGACAACACCTCTAGCTCAACTGATGCATTTAGTATTTCTCGTAGTCTTATATCAAACTATAAAATAAATTAATGTATATTTATTTGCCTATGCTTAATATATTTGTTCAAATTTAACTATTTTTTGTGAATTATATTTTCTTAGGGTATTGATTTAACCATTAAACCATTTATTAGATGTATATAAAACAGTGTACCTCTGTTTAAAAGGATTCTTAGAAGTAATTAAAGTCTAATTTGTAATTGGTTCTTGAGGACGTATGTACTTAAACCCTAGAGCACATGTTCTTAAGCTTTATTTATTCGTGACCTCTTTTAATAAGACAAATTGATTAGTGACCTTGAACTGTAATGATCTAGTTCAGAGACCCACTTTGATGGCCACGTGGTCTAAGGCACTACTCTCGCAGTAGACTATACTGCCGGTAAAGGGAAGATCAAGGTTCGAATCTCAGTCGGGTATACTAAGGGTGGTTTTTACAAAATTGTTTTCCACTCTTCTTCCAAGCTCATTCAGGTAGGTACACTTCCTATAAATCTAATTTTCCTAGTTCCTAAGACCATTAGCGTAATTAGTACATAAGTCTATAATCCGAATGGGTAGTAAGACGCGGTGCTAAAAAATTATGTTGAGCATTTTTATACTTTAGTGCCGGTTTTCGAGTTTTTAGCCGTTTTGGATCAAATGACAAATGGAATTATGAAAATCTTTAATTCATAAAATGAATACATGCATGCAGCTATATATAATATTTTTTTATATAATTTACAAATTATATTTATATATATGAAGATAGCCATGGAAACTACAAGTCTAGTTTAGTTAACTATAAGAGTTATTATTAAAATTGTGATCGTAAAATCAAGCAGGACTTTATTTATTTATGCGATAAACTAAACCAATATGAAATTAATTGTTGTTGTAAATTATAATTTCAATAGTTTTGTAGTAAATATTTAATTTACTCTCATCTAGAAATGTTTTCTGTGAATCCCAGAATCCTACCAATTTAAGAATCTGTGCCCTATAACTCTTTGGGAGAATTCAAATAAGTACGTCATAGGAAATCCAAAAACTGCTCCGCAGTATTTGTTGCAGTAACCTTTAAAGTAATAGGGCTCGGATTTTTTGTTTTTTAAATGTCTACAAAATATATTCATCAAACCTATGTCCATGAATGTTTTTACACAAATTATGTGATTATATGTGATTTGATATCATTTTAATAAAAACTGTATTCGAAAATATTTGTATTTTTAATTGATAAAAACATATTTATTTGATTCAGATCATAGAACTCATATTCTATTAATTTTTGTACAAATTGTATAACTTAATTTATCTTTTTGATAGCTTTCATAATTACAAAATGACCGTATTCTCAAAAAAGGAACCCTGTCTCAGTACCTAAATCCACTAAAAAAGGGGGGAGTGGGGAACAGTCTCAAGCTTATTGAGGGGGAGCTGAAATTAGTTAAATGGGGAAGGAGGGATTCTCCTATCTAAATCCTTTCTTTTCCCACACCCAACTGCTTCTTTACACTAGCATATCATCAGTTTCATTCATTAAATCCCAAACTCTAAATGTATTTTGTTTTGTATTTTATGTATATTTAGGTTGCTTTGTGTGTGTGTATATATATATATATATATATATATAATAACATCCTGTTTTTTTTTAATCACTGCGTCTTACTACTCTTTCGGGCTGTATGCTTATGTACTAATTTCGATAATGTGTTAGGAATGAGGAAGGTTGAATTTATAGGAAGTGTTCCCACATTTGCTTGGAGGTAGAGTGTAAAACCGTTTAGTAAAAACCAACCTCAGTACACTCGACATGAATTCGAACCCAAATAAAAACCAGCCTGCCTTAGCTTATTCAGCCCCGAAACCAGTACTATAACTGTTTTTTTATAAAAAATATAAGAACATATTTTATGATTTTAGTCAAATATTTTTCTAATTTTAAAAACATATTAAATAAATGTTTCTTGGAGTTTGATCAGATATAAATCCAAGCCTAAGTGATAGAACACAAATGTGTCCTTACCTGGAAGTCCTTCATTTGTGTTTGTTGGTAAAACTTGACATTTTGATTCCAGTACTAAACATGTTAATGTGAACATCACCTAAAATAAAGAAAAACAAGTTCAATCATTTATAAAACTGGGGCAATTTATTTTACATAATACTCTATAACATCAAAAACTGAATGCATCACGTGTGTTTAAGGGTAGCATATTAATTTATTCATTCAAATATAATGCATACATAGTAAAATGTAAATCATAAGAAGATATTACTATCACATACAGGATTTAAAATTACAACGTATGGGAATATAAAAAAAACATTAAATGTTATGTGGTTAAGAAAAAAGTGTAAAAAATAAATCAATACAATTTATAAAAATAAGTAAAATTATTGTGATTTATTTAAGTAAAATCTATAATTTAATTTAATATGATTAGTTGTTTACTCAATGTTTTTCCATTAGAAATCAAAAAGCCACAACCAAAATATTTTAAATTATAGGCATTATTTCATAAAGTTTCATGAACGTAGACATGTTGTTTTTAAGAAATAAATAATTACATAAAAAAAATCTTTTTTTAGTACCGCTTATTACTACCCGTTCGGGTTGTACACTTATGTACTAATCACGCTAATGGGTTAGGGATGAGTAAGGTTGAATATAGAGGAAGTTAGCCCGCATTTTTGTGGAGAGAGAGTGGGGAACCATTTAGGAAAAACCACTCTCTGTACACTTGACAGGGATCGAGCCACGAGATCCTTGTTACTGGCAGTCTAGTATATTGCAAGAGTGACGCCTTAAACCATGCTGCCGCAGAAACGGGTAGCGAGAATTCTTATCGAGAGCTATGGAACATTAATCACAATATATTAAATATGTATTTTTGAAGCATATGATTTTATTATTTCACTACAAAATAATTCATCCACAATATACATAAAGTAATAATAATACTTATCTCCCCTCTTACTAACCATTCGGATTATACGCTTAAGTACTAATTACGCTAATAGGTTATGAATTGGAAAGGTTGAATATAGATGAAGTGAACCCGATCTTTGTAGAGGGAGAGTGGAAACCCATTTAGGAAAAACTACCCACAATTGCACCAAAGCGAGATCACCCTTCCTCGGCATTCTAGCTCAACACGAAACCAGCGCGTTAGCTAACTACGCCACCGGGGCGGGGGAATATAAAATAACACTTATACCCTCATTTTGTTAGGAAGCCCGTTCTTTAAAGTCTTATTTCGTACCAAATCCTACTATATAGTAGTATTTTGTCAGATTAAAAGGTGGGTAAATACGGTGTGATTATCATAGAAAGCCGATAATTTAAAACTAGAAACAATGTTACCACAGTGGAGGAAACTAAATACATTACAATTGTATTTACATTCTAAGTCCTTTTAATTAATAATGTAAAGATTAATTTTACATTAATGCATAAGGAATTATTATTGGAAGATGGAAGTTTTAATAACATTTTAGATTAACCTTATGATGTATTAATCAACTAAGACCTATTTCTAGAATTTAAAATTTTAGTAACTTGCAATCATTGTTGGTGGTCGAAAGAGGGCTTCCTATAAAAATCAAGGAAAATGATGATCTAGATGAACATTTTTCAATGAAATGTCAAGATTATTGAATCCAAAGGGAAGGAGATGTATTTGTTAAAGCTATGATGATAGTATTGAAGCATTAATATATCTGGTCTACAGCACACCCAACGTTACTGAAAAATTCAACCACCAAGCGCTATAGTCGATACGTGAGTGTGAGAAGAGAACTGGGGTTGTTATTATTTATTTGTTGTAACTCATTTAAATAGATTTGTTTTGATTTAGAGAAAAAAATTATTGAAAATTTTCCAAAACAGTATATTTGCTATCTTGCATCTATAGTTGTGCTATATTGATCTTTGTTAAGAAAGTAATTGCTGAAATGCATGTTAATAGTAATAATAATAATAATAATAATAATAATATATACCTTGCTCTTACTACCTGACTAAATAAATAAAGTGCAAGATAGTGACTATAATAAATGTGTGAGTTAAAAAAATGTGGGTTGATTTGAATAAAAGTATCGAGCAAAATATTTCAACGTTGTATTTTTCAAATAGTAATTTAGTTTTTTTTTTTATGAAGACAAATTGTTTTGCTAAATCATTTGCGGCCCAGATAAAATGAGTTAGTGAGCCAGATCCAGCTCGCGGGCCGTAGGTTGCCGACCGATGGTGTAATCCATCAAGGAAATATACTTACAGGGTAAACGGAGTGTACAGTACATGTAGAACATTACAATATTTAATACATAATATACCTTCGCACTATGAGAGGTATAAATCTATCTCAAACAAAACTCGGATCAAAGTCTTTCAAAATGAATTGGAAAGCATCTAGAGCTCAAAGCTTCTATAGCGACCACATCCATCGCCCCTACACCTATTTGTATGCGTCTAATTATATACATTAATATGTATTACAAATTATATTATAATAATCTAAGGAATTGAATATCACCTACAAAGCCAACATGATCCGTCTGTGCTTGGTCTGTCCAAATAAAATATCAGACCAAGAAGCAAATCTTTGAGGAAATTAAATGTACTCTATTATTATTAAATATATTAAAAATTATAAGTGTTTATGACTGCGAGATAAAGTATCTTTATCCTTTAAACATTCATACTAAGAACAACCTTTAGGCACTTTTAATTAGTGATACCCACCCAATTTGATGGCCGCATGGTCTAAGACACTACTCTCGCAATAGACTTGCAGCCGATTACAGGAAGATATCGGTTCGATCTCGGTCGGGAGCACTGAGAGTGGTTTTCTTAAATGGTTTTCCACTCTACCGCCACGCAAATGTGGGTGCACTTCCTCTAGATTCAACTTTACACATCCCTAACACATTAGAGTAATTAGTGCTTAGGCGTATAGTATGAACGGGTAGTAAGACACTGTACTTAAAATAATTAGTGACACAAATGTTTATAAATATATACAAAACCTAAAGATAAGCTAGCTTTGTAGCTCAATCGATCAATAATATTTAATAAAAAAATATTTAAAATGGTTTTATATAGCTTAACCGAAGTTTTTAGGAAATATTACAAATGCCTTGGCTATTTATGTCAGCCTGCTTCTTAGCTTAATAGATTGTAAACTATATTGTGGACCTTATATAAACTTTTAACACACCTACCAGTACTTCTAAGGCTTTGGTTTTTTGTTTTATTTCTGCTCATATTTATTTTAGTAAGGGAATGTCTAATGTTTCCAAAACAAGCGATTTAGGCTATTTTTGGCGTTCGAAACATAAAAAATCATTTAATTTCAACTAGCACACCTTGATCCAAACTGCCAAATTACAATTATAGCTGGTTCAAATTGGTCTTAAATATATTAAAATACAATAAAATGGGGACAGAATTGAATAAATATTTAAAAACAAACGATTTTATAATATCATCTCATTATATTATCCTTAATGCTTCAATAGGACGTAGTCAATATCTATTGTGGACCCGCCTCGGTGGCGTAGTTGGCTAACGCGCCAATCGTGTTGAGCCAGACCACCGAGGACGGGGATATCGAGGTTCGAATCTCGGTTGGGTGAACTGAGGGTGGTTTTTCCTAAATGGTTTTCCACTCTCCCTCCACGCAAATGCGGGTTCACTTCCTCTAAATTCATCCTTCCCAATTCCTAATCCATTAGTGTAATTAGTACTTAAGCGTATAACCCGAACGGGTAGTAAGACGCGGTGCTTAAATTAAATTAAAATATCTAGTGTGATTTATTTATAGTAATTCTCCGTTAAATGGTTTAGGACATTTATAAAACTTTATAAAAACAATTTAAACAATAACCATTTTTGGTAACATATTATTTGGAAATATCTTCCTAAGAGTATAATCAACATAGAATTTTAACATGATACCTAGTTTAACTTGCTGATAAATGTCCCCATTCCTGAATATAAAAAGTAGATTAATATATATTTCAATAAAATTATATGCATACTGTTACCTAGGGCATCATTAAAAAATTACGACTCTGGTCCTATGACCGATTTTGATTAGTTCAAAATCGTCTAAAGTTTCCCAAATCAATCCATTTCATCTTAGTAAAACACAACTTGATATATCAATATTTTATCATTTTTTTACTTGAGGGATTTTACCGGCCCAAGGATGCTTGTACTTTTGAAAATTACCAATGTAGATAGTTTACTCGATAAGGAAAATTAACTTGCTACACATTACCTATATACATAATTACTATATATTAAATTTGTTCCCATGGCATATCTTGATCTATTCAAGGATATAAAAAATGGTCAAAATATCGATTTCAACCAAACTCCGTGTATACATAGATATGTTTCCACAACACATTTTAATTAAAGTAGATTTAATGTCAGAAAATTTTTGAGAAAGTTAATTTCAACCAATTTAGTCCAAATTAAGTCTAAACTAAAGAGTCCCATACTACATCAACAATAACATTGATGATTACTATTTTTCTTTTGCCTAAATTAAACTAATGATGTCCAAGTTTAAAAAACATATATGTTTTACTAAATTGATACCATATTAATTACGCTATTAGATGATTTTAGTAAATATATGCGGAGTATGTTTCTACCACATATTTTTATGAAGTAAAGGTTGTTGATAATATATTTTGAAATATTTAGTCATAGCTATGATTAAAATATGTGTTTTAATGGTGAACATACTCAATAGTTGACATACGTCAAACTACAGTAAAACCCCGATTATCCGCACTCACGGGACTGGATGGGACATGGTCGGAATACAAAAACGGTCGGATAGTAAGAGGAGAAAAAAAAACTTTACCAAAACACAAAAACAAGTAAAAACATTAAATATTATGGTTTTGTAAAATATATTGATATGTTTAATCTTTTACATACAATTTACAATTTAACTAGAACAACACAAAACAAAATATTTGAACTGAAAACATAGATTTATTGCTGATGAAAAAAGTCTGTAATATTTTTCTGTTTTAAAGTTGGCATCCTAGACTTGGCTGCTAAGTCTAAATATAAGACAAATTTGAGCCACTGACTGCCTGCTGCGACACATAAATCGGATTGCCAGATTTTTGCTAGGGCAAACCGGGACAATTTTTTTTTTTTAAGTATTACAATTTTATTTCAATTTTTACGACATATTAAATAAATGTTTTTCACGTATTACAGAAAAGAAAGCAATAATAACTAAAACAATAATAACAATAATAATTTAATTTAAAAAAAAAGACAAGCAAAAGTTGAAAGTCTACTTATATTTGCACAGTCTTTTCGGCATGTTTAGACTTTTAACACTATAAATTAATTTTAGTATATAAGTAAATTTTAGAACCACGAAACAAACATATCCCTGCTTTACACTTAACACTCTCCAATGACACGATGACGTACAAATTCAAAGAAAATGTAATCACTAAACTTATAGAATAAACGGGACCTTCCTGAATTGTGTTATACTTATGTATACCAACCTGACAAAAATAATGTAAATACGCCTACATCACCGATTGGGGGGTAAAAGAGAACAAAATAAAACAATTTAAAAACGTGACAGTAGTGTGTCCGAGTGGTCTTTCGGACACTGGGACAATCCGGAAAACCGGAACATCTGAGAGCCTTAACATAAACGATGAAATTGCAGTAACTCATAGACAAGTAGGCCTACAGACAAGCACACGAGCGGGACAGTTGAATATGACGGAGAGACGGATAATCGGGGTTATACTGTATTTGTTGTTTAGTATTAATAATCTTGAGTTGAAAGAGTAAAATTAAAGTAAATGGTGGTAAGTGGGAAACAAATCATAATCATTCAGTCGCCTATAAAGCAATCATTTCCTTGTTTGACGTCTCAAAAAGAGTTCATTTTATTATTTTATATCAGTGCAACCGTTATCAGCTTAAACTTTTTAACGTGAGAGGGTATAAGAATAAAAGTGGAATTTTAACTAACACCATCAACCTGCTTAATGGCTGTATGGTCTAAGGCATCTAGGTATGAGTTAGACTAGACTGCCAATGACAGGGAGATTGGGGTTCCAATCTTGGTCGGGTGTATTGAGGGTGGATTTTTACAAAATGGTTTTTCACTATCCCTCCACACAAATGCGAGTACACTTCCTATAAATTAAACCTTCTCATCCCTAACACATTAGAGTAATTAGTATATATCGTATGAGTACAACCTGAACAGGTAGTTGAGATGTGGTGCTAAAAAAATTCTAACCACATCAACATTCAATAGAAGAGAGAATAAAAAAGTTATACCCGCGTGTCTTACTAACCGTTCGGGTTGTACGTCTATCTACGAATTACTCTAATGTGTTAGGGATGAGGAAGCTTGAATTTAGAGGATGTGCAGCCACATTTGCAGGGGAGAGTGGAAAACCCTTTAGGAAAAGCTACCCTCAATACACCCGACAAGGATCTAACCTGGTCTACACGTCATTGGCAGTCTAGTCTATTGTGAAAGTAACGCCTTAGACTATGCGGCCACCGAATCGGGTTTAGTTTAGTTAAAACTTATTTTAACATATGTGCAAACGTAGTATTTTCAATGCGTAACCTATCTATTTTTAAATTTGGTTTTGAACAGAACATTTTTTTTTTAGTGAAATCAACATATACTAATATTAAACGTTTCAATTGGATAGATTTGACTACTAAATATGTCGCTTTATATTTTTGTTTTCCATTTGTTTTGTTTGTTTAACCGTTTTGAATATTCTAGGAGCAATGTCAAGTTGTTGATATTATTTTAATAAACGAGTGAGTCAATTAGACAGCTACACTTTAAATTTAGACCAGAACACAAATTAGTCTCTCCAATTTGTTTTCTATTCCGATAGAGATAACCAATTTAGTCTAAAAGTTTAGCTAAAGAGGTGCCTTTCGAGATTTAGAATGCACTAAAATACATCCAATCTTTGGAGCGGGTATAAATAATAATTTACATAGTTATTTTATCATAAATTCACAAATTAAAATTAAAATACATACCAAAGAATTCAAATTAAGGTGGGGATGTAGGGGACGCGAGAAAAGGTCAGTGATTTTGTATCAAAATTATCTTTGGTAAAAATGAATCAAATAGTTTCCATTAGAAACATAGATTTTAGTTTTCTTCACACGGTGATATCAACAGTAATTGTTGAATATCTGTCAAGGGTGTCCTGGAATTTAATGACAACTTTTTCTCTTCATTTAAATGTTTTTTATCTAATGCCGACTATGCTTATTTATGACAGATATTCAAAAACTGTTGATATCATCATGTGTAGAAAATTAAACCCTATGTTTCTACTAGAGCAATATTTTATTTATTTTTACCAAAAAATTTTTGCTATAAAAACTACATAAATACTTACTTTTCCTCTGTTCTCTACAATCCCATCTTGAATGTTTTTAACACAATAGCTTATCAGATTAACAAAGGCCTGAGACTATTAAATAACCAGAATTAGAATACGTTCGTGTAAATCCAACTATTGGGATAGCTAAAATTAATTTTTTGAACTTTACTAACCTTAAAAATTCTCAATGTTTTGTAATCCATTTGCAATTTGGTATTAATGTATTTCTCGATATGAAATCCTTATGTTTCAAGAAAAGCCCAACTTTAAATAAACACACGGAGAGCCACAAGTTGGTAGCGTCAGACTTCGGGGAATTGACGAACAGATCAAAACGTTGCTTGTATTTAAAGCTTTTATTCAATTTTAGGACATTCTGTTTTCAGGCTAAGGTTATTCATTGTTTGTTTACAACCAAATAGGAATGACACAAGAAATACTTATTGATGAAATAAAATTTCCGGTTAGTTTAAGGTTCTCTTTTCATAGTGTAGTTGATTATTTCGACATCCTTAATTCACCTGTCTCGCAGCAATGATCTTAAGCGACACAAAGGTATGTCATTGCCGGATGGCTGATGGTGCAAAACCACGCCCTCTTTTTCATTTGACATGATTGAGAAATTCTTCTGAAAAAAAAATATATTTAACGTCCTGTGTATTGTAGTATTTGTATGAATGCTATGGAATGCCTTCACCTCTCATGGACTCTATGATTATAGTCTTGTCCAAAATCCTGGCATCCTGCCTGATGAAACTCCACTTCATGTTTGTTCTTAGTGGTTTCGAAGTTTGCTTGGGTGTGTTTGTGAGTTAGACGGGTGATTGTGCGATTGCGTTGTAGTGTGTGTGATTGTGTGCATATGTGTGTGTGTGGTGTTTTATTTGTGTGTGTGTGTGTGTGGCGTGTTTAAGCTAGTGTGTTTCTGTGTATGTGATTTGGTATGTGTTTGTCTATTTGGTAGAGAATGTGTTTGTTTGTGTGTTGTGTGTTGTAAAGGTGATGTGATGTGTGTGGGTGTTGTGATTGTGTGAATGTTTGCGGGGGTGTATTTGTATGTTATGGTGTTAGTTTGTGTGGTAATGTGTGATTTTGTATGGTGTTTTATGTATGTGTATTTCTTCGTATATGATTTAGTGTGTGTTTGTTTAGTGTAGAATGTGATTGTGTGTGTGGGGTGTGCTAAATGATTGTGTGTGTGTGTTATTGTGTATGTAGCGTGTGTGAGCTAGTGTGTTTATTAGTATGTGATTTTGGTGTGGTGTTTTGTCTGTTTTGGTGTTTTTTATTATTTTATTATTATTATTTTTATTTATCACCGCGTTTATCCTGTTCGGGTTTACGCACTTACGATAATGTGTAATGGGTTAGGGTGATTGTGAGATGAAATGGAGGGACTACAGTTTAAACGTGGAATCCGAATCGACGGTGGAGGTTGGCATTCCTCCATTCACAGTGTTTGTGATTTTTATTTCACTGTTTGGTGTAGAATGTGATTGTGTGTTGTGTATGTTATGCGGTGTGGTGGTGTTGGTTGTTTGTTGTTTGTGTTGGTGTGTGTTTGTGTATATTATTTAGTGAAGTGTTTTGTTTGTTTGGTGTGGAGTGCCTGATTGTGTGTGTGGGTTTTGTTTGTCCGTGTATGTACTGTTGTGTGATTTATCTTATTGGGGTAGGAATGAATAAGGTATGATTTAGAGAAAATGTATTGCCATTGTCGTGAAGGGAAAGGGAGAAATTCTTTAGGAAAATACATACACTGACTAAACCCAGCTGGCCTTTAATCCCGGACCTCCCCGTTACTGAATGATCTTTACACTTAGACAGCATGTCCACAGATGCAGGCTACACTTTACTCAGTTAGTTAGTTAGTTAGTTTTAGTTAATATTAATACAAGATTTTGTAAATTTAAAGTGATTGTTAAAGTCTTCCGACCTGCTTTGGTGGCCGCATGGTCTAAGGAGTCACTCTGGCAATAGACTTGACTGCCGATGATAGGGAGATCGGGGGTTTGAATCCCTGTCGGGTGTACTGAGGGTGTTTTATTCAAAATTGTTTTCCACTCAATTCAACCTCCCTCATCCACTAACTCGTTAGCGTAATTAGTATTGTACATAAATTGCAAATAACCTGAATAAGTAGTATCCTGTCTGGTGCCCTTCACATTAAACTAAATGCTTTCAAAATTGGCTGAGAGCAGTAGGCGTGGAAAGAGAATAGCTATATTTTTAACTGACTGACCTAAATGCGAGATGTATATGCTCTTCTCCCATGTACAATCTTTCCATTTGTCTTTTTTTTTTTATAAAGTTATACATTTGTTTTTAGCACCACGTATTACTACCTATTCAAGTTATACGCATATTTACTAACTACGATAATGAGTTAGGTATAACCCGCCTCGGTGGCGTAGTTGGCTAACGCGCTAGTCGTGTTGAGCTCGACCACCGAGGACGGGGAGATCGAGGTTCGAATCTCGGTCGGGTGAACTGGGGTGGTTTTTCTTAAATGGTTTTCCACTCTCCCTCCACGCAAATGCGGGTTCACTTCCTTTAAATTCAAACCTTCCAATTCCTAATCCATTAGCGTAATTAGTACTTAAGCGTATAACCCGAACGGGTAGTAAGACGCGGTGCTAAATATTATTATTATTATTATTAGTTAGGAATAAGGTTGATTGAATTTATAGGAAGTGTACTCACATTTTCATGGATGGGGAGTGGAAAACCATTTTTGAAAAACCTCCCTCAGTTCATACGACCAGTAATCGAACCCTTATCTTCCTGTCATCGATAGTCTAGTCTAACACGATAGGGACGCCTTAGACCATGGAGCCACCGAAGCTTGTGGCAAAGTAAGTGAGTCCACTAGAAAATTGTAAAACTTATAATTAATCATATCTAATTTTGGAAAGCAATACGTTTCTAAGTGCAACACTTTCGGAGGTCTCAGATATTCAAAGTTCCTAAGAAAGACGTTGAAAAATAATCAAATAAATATTTGGATAAACTAAAAAAAAAAGTGTTAATTATTATGTATGCCAAAACACATAAAGTATATACACAGATTTATGTATATATCTTCTTGTATAGTGAATGTAAAATTAATTTTATTCACTCGTGTTTGGGACTTAACTTATTTATTTACAAGATAAACAACAAATAAATACATTTTAATTTGAAATTGGCACAAGTTTAATAGGTAACACCACCAGACTCACCCCAAAAGATTGTTCCCCATTTAACGTAAGAAATGACCCAGATTGTTATCTACTGTGTTTGCTATAAAGGTGAGGAATTTTATCTGTGAGTAGCAACTTACGTGACTGCTCCTTCATATGATTTAATCGATACATAACACCAAATTTGGTTTACTGATAGAAGCGTGGTTTGGTTTTAACGTGACTATTTGACATTTCATCCATCTGTCTGGAAATTTAGCTACGCTATAACTGTAAAATCCGTGAACCAATTTCAACTAAATTTGACAGGGACATTCCTTGAACCTAGGTCAAACGTTGTATTTACATAATATTTCAACCTGGTTTTTCGTTTCATGATGGCGGAAGATCAGATAGTTATTTATTTAATAGCTCAGCTCAAGGGATATGAATTTATAATTCTTATGAATTGATCAAGTACCTAGGGCGTATGTCTTGAATTTTTGACATATTGTGAAACTAACGTATTAAATCACGTAAATGATGTATATTTTCTATTGATACACTATAATATTGAATATAGTATTAATTTGTTTTCTATCTAGCTTGAGCACTAAGGAAAAATTTCAACTTAAAACCCAAAGAGAACTTTTAGGATATATTTTCTCTATAAGTTCAAATAGAAATCTTAAGACTGTATTAGAGATAGTAAATTGTAGGGAGTGAGGTGTACTGTTCAGAAAACTACTAGTGTAGCAAAAGCTTCAATAAAACATCAATATGTAATTAATATAACTCTATAAAACTGAATATATAAATAAACATTGACATTAATAGGCGTAGCCAAGCTTTGTTGAAGCCCTGTGCTCCACATAGTAGTTAAAGGAATTAATAATAATAATAATAATAATAAGCATTAATATAATGAAAAAGAATCCTACAACATCTAGCATTTCTTGGCTTTGTTGTGTACTTTGCACATAGATGCATTGTAGCTTCAAATTTGAATGAAACAATAACATATGATACAAAGAAAATAAACTACTTATATTACTGCACCGAGTCTGGTATATACATATCTATTTACACTAATGAGGTAAAGAAGAGGAAGATTTAGTTTTGAGGAAATGCACACAAATTTGCGTCAAAGTAAAGTGGGAAACTATTTAGAAAGATCCACCCTCACTACACCGGACAGGGATTTGACACCAGAAAACGAGAAAAGAATAGCCTTAAACTTAGTCCATTTGACCATCTATGTGGGTCAAATAAGAAAAATAAAATAAAAAATCATTTATTATTAGTGTAATTTTTATTTTCCCTTAAATAATATTATTTTTTATTCCTAATAATATGGAATAATGTAATTTCTAGTAACTTTATTAAATATCTCTTAATAAATATCCACTTTAATTCCATTAAGAAAGATCACCTTAATGTCAATATCTATGTACTCATATTCAAGACTAACCCCCTTAGATATACTTACTCTAAGACATGAAGCACTCGATTGTTCATTGCCGCCACCTATCTCTATCTTGAGCTAGCTCTATTCAGTCCACCTCATTACACCCTATCTTTAACTTGAGATAGTTCTATCCAGTCCACCTCATTACACCCTATCTCTTTCAGGTCCATTCTAATGTTATCCTCCAATCTACATCTAGGTCTTCCCAGTGGTCTTTCTTCCCATTGGGTTTGCCAGTCAGTACACTGAAAAAGGTTATAGAATCTCCCATTCACACTGCATGTCCTGCCAACCCTAATCTACAAGACTTGAGTATCCTAACAATGTATTGTTATGAGCACAGGGTATGTAGCTCATCATTATGTAGCATCTTCCACTCGCCAATAGCCTCATTCCTGTTCGGACCAAATATATTCCTAAGCACATTGTTTTCCAACGCCCTAAATTGGTTTTCGTCTTGTAAGGTAAGCTACCATGCCTCACAACCATAGAGAGAGAACAACCGGTATAGTTATTGTTTATATATTCTGAGTTTTACATTCCTTGAAAGCAGGCATGATGTAAACCCCCTTACATATATATACAATGTATCTAGAAAATTAGTTAAACGCTTTATTCGCCAAAATGCAAATAAACATATTATGTACTGTACACACATATAAGCAGGCGGTATACTGAAAAAATGTGTTTTAAACAAGGTATTTAAAATTATTTTTTATGATCTATGATATAACACTTAATAAACAAAAGTCAATAATAGTTGAGCGTACTTACATTTTTATTGGCTTCAAGCTTTATAATATGTATGCATAAAAGTTTGATACATTTCACTTACGGATGTAGGCCTATATTAAGTATCTGTTATTGTTATAACATATTACATATAATTTTTTATAACTATACAAAATATCAGAAATATAAACTAGATAAACTAAAACTATTCAAAGATAGTGATTTATAATTAGTTCTTTGGTTAAATAGCCACACAATATTTATTGTGCAGTAATATTTTTATTTCTGGTATCATGACACCTTAGTTCAGTCGGTAGCCTTTCTGCCTACTTAGTTAAAGGTTCCGAGTTTGATCCCCGCAGGGCCAATAATTTAGCATTGATGAAAATGTTCGTTTACCCTTTCACATTGATAAATTGACGGCTAGAGACGGGATATTGTGCCTGTCCTAGTCTTAAGTTATATAATGAGTATATGAAGCTACGACAGGCTGCTATTGGAAAACATATGACTTGAATAAAAAACTGATCCAGCCTTAGACTGGAAACCGTAAAGGATATAAATTTCTGGTATAATAAAACTTTTAAATATTTAAAATTCTGACAAAAATGTAGGAGATAATCTAATATAATTATTATATGTTCGGTCACTACATCTATTTATTGTTTATCATGATAATATGCATGTATATATATTTCTCTTGTATAATTAATTTAACACAAACATTTAGTAGCTTTATAGTATATCAAAAACTTAACAACTAATCAAACTAAATACTCATTGTTTATTTCGGAGTAACTTGCCTTTGTTTAGATACCTAACAATTTATTTTTTTATACAATAATTCAAACATTAGTTCTTAAATCGCTGCTACAATAAAATTCCCTTTATCTCGAACTACGGGATTATATATTTTATATAATATTTGCTGATTCACTATTATTTATTTACATTTGGAGTTTTTAAGTTTTTTACATAGTTTTTTTATGTTGAAAGACATTAATATATCACAAATTTGTATATGAAAATCCATAGTAGTAGAACTGTCACTCACAAATGTATCAAATAGTTATATTATATTATTCTTGATCTATTTTCAAAATATAATATGTAATAATATAGTCTTTAATTTAGATTTTCTATAAACAATTTTTTGTCTAGCTTTTCTTAGTTCCGTCTATGTCCATATTCGGATTAACTTTCTGTTCCTGCTCCCTCATGTTTTCACTTCCCTTTCTTGGGTTAAATTTTGTCATGGTCTTGGTTGTAAATCACTTAACAGTTTCACTTTCTTCAAGATGTTTTTTACCATTGATTCTTGACGTCGATTTCTCATCTTCTTCGTTGTATTCAATTACTTCACGGTTTGTATCGTCTACTACAGATTTATCTTGAGTGCTTCGATCTCTGTCCTTGGCTATTTTACGTCTACGAGATATTCTAGAAACATCACTGTCATGTTTTTGTCGGATTTGGTCTCCTAAACGGAATTCATCTAGCTTTTCTGTTGTGGTTTCTTTAGTGTGATCTAACTTTTCATTTTTTTTTAATTTCTCACTTTTGCTTTTATATAGTGTAGTTTTCCTTCGAGAAGATTTGTGTTCAGATGGATTTTGTTCACATTGATTACTTTTGCCCCCTTCATTACATAATTTCGGTAGTTTAATTTTATTTATTCTATGTCTAATATACTTTGATCTTTCTTTTTTGGCCCTTTTGTCCACATTATTTGAACCACTATTTACATTATGTTTAGGTGTGTCACTTGTATTTTCGTTTAGTACATTTTTATCTAGTATTTCCTCCTTTTTATAATTATTTTTCGAATTTATTTTTCTTGCGTTTGTTCGATCGTTAATAATTTTTGAAGTTTTAGCCATGTCATCATTTTGTGCTTGCTGGATGTGAGTATCCTTTGCTAATTGACGTGTTTTTTTAGGGCGGGTTTGTGTTGTTTCACCAAAATCATTTAAACTCACCCATTTTCCTTTCCCTGTTTCATGGTCTACTAAATAACTTAAAACCTTTGAATTAGAATTATTATTTATTTTGTATGATGCTTTACCAGCATTATTGCCAGATATTTGACGAGACAAAGATGTCGATGGTGACTGAATAGAAAATACTTTTGTGCTAGAATTGAGAACATCTTTCTTATTTGTTTCATTGAATCTCTCATTTTGAGTTTTCTTTCTGTTTGAAGCTGAGTTTCTACGATTTTGATTTTTAATGAATGCGCTTTTGTCAACGTATGGAAAATGAAACCTTTCCTGTATGTTTCCATTGTCAATTCTGGATATTGTTTTCACGGGTGAAATAAATTCTAAGTCTTTCTCTGTTCCGCTACTATGTGTGCTATTTATTTCCTGCCATAGATTATCATAGTGATGTTCGTCAACGGGATCTCTATGTTCCAATTCATAACTGTACGATTCGTATGGAATATAATCTTCTTCACTGCCTTCATCATATTCAGATGTTGATTTTTTTGCTCTTTCCTCTGATTTTAGAAACAAATTTTCACCTTCTTCTTCGGATTCTCTGGCTAGTTGATCTACTAAATCTTCTTCGGGTATGTAAGTTCTTGTAAAAAACTCTTCTTTGGTAACTGTTCGGTGTGCTACTGCAACGCGTCTTGGAGAAATATGATTACCTCCTAAGGGGATTTCTGTTGATGTTTCGTGCCCAATTTTTTCATGTGACACTAAATCTTTTTGATGTGACCTTCGTTCCTGTGCAGGTCTTTCTCTACCATTTAATTTTGCCATTTTGGGTTTACTTATATTTTGAACATCTTCAGTACTTGTTTTTATCTCTTCACCATCTTTTCCTTCTTTATATTTAATTATGTTCTTCCCCTTAATTTCCTGAAGTGTCCTTTCTGTTATGAGCTCTTTATTTGTATTAGTAGTTGTTGGCATTTGATTCCTTTCTCTAATCTTAATTTTTCTTTCATTGGTATGATTGATGTTTTTTATAATCTTTGGATGGACTTCAACTGATTCTTTTTTCTCGTTCACATCCAAAAGATTTTCTTTCTTTCAATACGTTTACTGTCATTTTTTATTTGCTGTGGCATACGTTTCTGTGAATTTCTACTTTTTGTTATTTTTGATGCATTCGTTGGTGAGTCTGTTCTAGTTAAAACTGAACTAGAATATTTTTCTGTTGGTTTGCGGCGACGATTCTTTGAATCTGGAGCTATTGTTGAGGTATTTTTAAATATTTCTTCAATTTTCTTTGAGTTTACAAATGAATTAGGCTTTGATTTTCTAATTGGCTTCCCCTCTAGTTGTGTATTTATTATTTTAGTTTTGTTATTTATTCCATCGTTTTTAAATAAATTTGAAGTATTAACCTTGGAAGCATCTTTAAATGTTTCATGGTTTTCAACCGGTATGGGTACTTTTGATGTGTGAGGTAGAGTTGATAGGTTCTCGGAATTATAACGGCTGCTGTATGTTGGTTTATGCCTACTTATAAAGCCACCCAAGATTCTATTTATTTCTTCTGCTGATAGAGTCGATTCTTTCAACTGAAGCTGTGGAGTATAATCTTTATCATCTATGAAATCATATTCTGTGATATATTTATTTTTTCCAGTCTTTAATGGGGCATGTATTATGCTACCTTCAGTGGAATTCCTTCCATCAATGTATTTTCGGCTCTCATGTAAGTGCGTTTCTTGAGGTGCTGATTCATAATCATAGAGATCCAAGGAAGAAGTTGAAGAAGTTTCGTAGTAGTCATAAATATCATCATCATAATAAGTGTTTGGATGAGAATTTTCTTTTTCTTTATTTCCATTTGTTTTCAATTTACTTAAATAGGTTGGTTTCTTCTTAAGATGTGTATCTGATGGTGGTATTTTCTCATCTTGTTTTTATTTTCATCTTTATTGCTGGTTTTATCTTGCCTACTATATTTTCCTCGAAAAGGAACACCTTGATCAAGAACTTGTTTTAGTGAAATACTTTCAGCACTCTTATTAAGAGGCTCCTTGACCTTGAGTTCAAAACTACCTTCTTTAAGAAGGTTAGCACGTGTTGTTGTAATGTTGGTATTATTTACCTTCGAGAGCTCTTTGCTGTCATGGTCATCCTTTTTAAAACTATCTATTTTATTTTTATTAGCTTTTACTATTTGACTTTTGCGACTTTGGGGCATACGTTTGTGTTTATTTTGTAAATCTTTCATCGATGGCTTAGTAAAAGATTCAAAATCATTTTCCAGGTTTGTTGGCTTAAATTCGTTACTATTTTTTGAAAAGGTGTCTTCTTTTTCTTGAAATGTCTTTCTTATTCTACGTGATACAACTTTTTTATACATTCTTGGCATTTCTTCATTAACTGATCTACGTTTACGCTTTGTTTTACTCTCATCCATGAGTTTATAAATAATTCTACTAGTAAAAGAAGGTCTGGAAATACTAGGTTCTTCACTATATCTGACTACAACCTTTGAAGAGAACTATCTTGTAACAACATTTCTTTGTTTGTCTCACTTGCCATTGTGTCCTCAAAGCCATTTTGACCATTTTTTGAGCCTGAATCGTTATACAATGATGATGCTGTATTTGCATTGGGTATTTTCTCCAACCTAATAATAGGAGATAAAGGCGGCATCATCCCTTCAATATTGTCATAGTATTTTCTATCTTTTTTTCGTTTCACATAATATGAAATATGAGGTTGAAAATTATTATTTACTGGTATCCTATGGGTAGGAATTTGTTCAGCATATGTATATGCATTGCTATAACGATTGAGTTTAGGTTGTTTTGGAGGTGTCATGCCAATAATAATAAGATTTTGACTATTTGGATGTTCTGGACTCTGTGTGGAAAAGGAGAAAGGTGATATAGTCTGTGGCGTATACAAAATAATAGGATTATACTTGTTGGACTGTGTTTCAGGTACTTTTTTGCTTTGCTCTGGAATACTATTTACTTTCAGATTCCTAAAATAGTTGAGCTTTTGTGCTAATGTTTTAGTATTTTCTATGGATGTGTATAGGCTAGGGCTCGCTATGGTTATATCTTTATTATTTGAACCATTCAAAATAAAATAAGGATGCTGAGTATAGTTTTCTCTAACACGCTTTTTATGTTTGTCATTGCTATTCCTATGTTGTTGTACTTTTTTACGTAAATCTCCTTTTTCAACGGGTTTATTTAAATTAGTGTTTTTCTTATTGCTGGCAAAAGTATTACTTACTCGTTCGGGCTTTGTTTGACTTTCTTCTGCTACTTGTAAATATATTGACTCATCCCCTTGTAACTGTGCAGGAAGATTATTCATATGTTTAATAGATTTAATATTTCCTAATATTTCATTGTAGAATCCCATAGTGTCATCGGGCTGGCCCATAGTTCTTTGGAAAATATCGGTAGCAACTTGTTCTTTGAAAAATGGACTATCCAGTGGATCAGCCCCAAAATACTTTGTTCGGAAACAATCTATTTTATCACCTAATCCTTTCAAACGGGGTAGACGCGCTTTTGGTTTACTATTCCACTCTCCCGGTCCTTTTCTCTTTGGAACGACGTTGCGTGGCGGTGTCACTTCAGAACAATGAACATTGTCTCTTGACTCATAGAATTCCATACCCCCTTCTGTTTTCAAGGGTATTCTATCTGGGTTAGTGGCGTATCGAAGAGGAGTATGTGCTGATATAGTGTTTGACGGTACAACATTGTAAAACGGATATTTATTTTCATCATATGGTCTGGGTGTTGGATTTCCTTGTTTAGAGAGACGTATAGCTTCTTTCCATTCTCTTTCTTTTTCTTTTAATTCGGTTTCTTTTAGTTTTTCTAATTCTTTTTCTTTCTCTTCAAATTATTTTCTTCGTCATCACCAGACAAATAGTTGGGGCTACCATATTCACTATCACTAGTCTTTCGTGCGTTTCTTATTTTATTAAATGGATTATTTGTGTTGTTTATTATGAGTTTTCTTTCTGTTAAATTTAAATCAATGTTAGTTATGTTTTCTTTATTAATGCTATCATTTGAAAAATTAATACCATCGGAACTGTTCTTTTCTAAAAATTCTGAATTATTTTTTGAAAGATCTGTATCTGTATTTATAATGTATAGGTTAATGTCATTATTTGTTTAGTAACTCTGTTTTTTATAGGAAAGTAGTTTGTTTCATCTCTAGAAAGATTTTCTACAAGTTTTTCAGAATTGTCATATCTCAGTATTATACATTCGTTTCATAAATATTTGAGTTGGTATAACATTTTCAGGTTCTGTTTTTGAACTGTTGTCTTTTGGATTTCGAGTAAAATATGTATCTTTCTCATGTTGTGGTACCTCATTAGATGATTTTGATATTTTCGACAAGCCAGTATATATGGGAGGTTTTTCATCTTTATCTGTGGACTTAGATTTGAGATTAAGGTTTTTCATGTAATTGTTAGTAAAATATGCCATTGTTAATTGTGCAATGTATTCTTCTGGTGATTGAGAACCTAGTTCAAGTTTTGTTGAATGGTCAATATCGAGTCTTACATTTACTTTTTTTACATCTTTGTCTGTATTTGTTGAGTTAGAATTTTCAAAAATTATATTAGGATTTTGTTTGGAAGTTAACATTCCCCCATTAAATTGATTATTGTAAGTTGGTTGAGACTTCGTGTTAATATGCTGTTTCAGACTATCTGAAAATTCCTCTTTTACATCAGGTCTAGCTTTGAAAACTAATGCAGCGTTTTTAGTATCTATAACTTTAGCTGGAATTTTTTGTTGTACAACAAACGAGGGTAAAGGGCTATCTTTGTATTGGTTCAAGTGCATAGACTCTATTAAATGCCTTTGCATTAAAGGGGAATTTTTAAACATGTTTGTCTCACCAGTACTAAAGTGTTTTGGGCCTATAGATGGCCCTACATTAGGAACATAGAATCCATTATAGGGATCCATTGAAACAATCGATGATTTCATTTTGTCATTTTGGGATATTGAAGTTGGATTCGTATACATGAAGGTTTTGGGATAGTTGACTCGATTATGTAATGAATATATATCGGTTTGTGTTACAGGTGGAGGAACTAAATAAGTTGTGGGCGCTACAATATTCGTTGATGATCTCTCAATATTTTCACTTTTTTCTTTTAAAAAACTATTCATTCCAATATTATTTGGCTTGTTTCTATCATCTAACACTTTTTTAACAACATCTTTGTCGAGTTTATGAAGTATTGGTTTTTTTGATGTAGATTCAGGATGATGAATTGTGTGATAGAACGTGGCTTGAATGGTTACAGGTTTCTCACTATTTTCTTGGTTTTCTACAGTCAATTTATGTATTTCTTTTTTCATCATTTTGTGCCTAATGCGTGGTCCAACAGAACTATCAGGTTCCTTCTGTACACTCTCTCCCTTCTTACCTACTTTCTCTTTATATACATTGCTTCCTTGTGATTCTGAATCATGTTCATTATATTTGGAAACATTTGGTTTGGTTTTAGACTTACTACCCTCGTGTTGTTCATACCCTTCGTCATTTTCTGCGTTCTTTTCAAAGCCAGCATGATCGTAAGCAGAATCTTCATACCCTTCTTCTGAGTAGACTTCACTTATCTTCTTAGACGAAACCACTTCACGTAAGCGAGGTGCATTCGCAATCTCTTCGGCTGTTGTCGCTGAAGCAATTGCATCGCTCCTTGGAAGATGTTTCACTGTGCTGCTACGTCGTACTTGAGCGTACATTTTGACGGGAATGAATCCTAAATCCACACCGAAGTCCGGTGCCGGAGTAGCCCAATCTCCTGGACTTTTATAAACAGGTCTCGTTGGGATGTCTTGTTTTGGAATCTCGTGGTCACCAATTGGTGTATTTCCATCGTTAATTAGAAATAATCTGGCATCATCTTCATCATCATCACTTATTTCCGAGCAGCCAATAGAACATAACGCGAGTAACCATATCGCAGTCCATATTATTGAGATTGTATTTTTTATTTCAAAGCTATTAGGTTTATTATTTTCACAGAACATTTTGATTTTTGTTTATTAAAATGTTTTTAATCATCTAAGCACCGATAAATTATAACGACACATCACTTTGTTTTTGTACACGCACTAGATAAAACATCCCTGTAAAGTTCATGAAATACCATAAACTATACCATAGGAAATATAAATAACCTTATTTTGTACTCATTTCCATGAAAATTAAATAATAGTAATTTTAATAAACACACTTAGTTCACGTGTGAACTTGTTGCTACGTATTTTTATATTTATTTATATCTATTAAAGTTTTCGCACAATAAACCTATATTATTACACTTTGGTACTAATAACACCTGTTGGTAAAGCCACACACAACTTCTTACACATTGGTAAGTGACCAAATCTAAACTGACCAAAGTTGTTCATTGTTTAGTCTCTTTATAAAGATTTTAGAGCAAGCAAAACAATTGCACTGAAAGTCGTCGTAGTAAAATGATGGAAAGTAATGTAGTAAAAACTTAGCAAATGTTCCGTATCGGTTCAATGCGAATGGTTGTTGACTTGAGCGCGGATGTCACTAAACTCCAGAAATGCCCTAGTTGTTCCACTCCACCGAGCCCATAAATACTTCTGACAACATTTCAAACAGAGCAATGCTCTAAAGAAACTTAGAGAATGGAGTTACACTAGTTTTTGCTTAGCTTGTTGATGGCTGGGCTTTAAGAGAAACTTGAAATAGAGAAATCTTGAAATTAGATTTGTTTTCTTCAAGGTTATTAAGTAAATCATTTTTTTAAGTCGATGATATGAGCACTTGTACAGTTTTCATTGTACTATTGGCAACATAAAGCCCTCCTGATTCGAAGATGGCTGCGTTATCTGATAGAGTGGGATATTAATTGATCGATAACATGTATTTGACGATTTCCGCACGTCCATCACAGACTCCGCCTTAAAATATGAGAGAATAGTTACCACCGTGTGTATATGTACTAGTTAGCTAATATTTTCTCATATAATAGATTTACAATTAATTACATCGCTTTGCTATATAAATATGAGCCTATTGTATACAAACAACCTTAAGTCAACTATAGATTCAGTAGTCAGGGGCTCTGATCACTAGACCAAGAGTCCAGCTTATATACTGTCTATGGAAGTATTATTACAAAACGACACTGAATATTTGAAATAGTAACTGATCTAAAATATCTTTTATTCAATAGTTTAGTCCCAAAATCTTATAGCTATGAACTTTTTAATCTATTTTTTAATGTTTATCTATTTCTATCATTTATCTTAAAACACCTAACAGCCAATTTACCGGGATATTAGATATACGACTAGGCTTGAACTAGAACACGTACCGCCAGGACTCCACCGTGGTTCGGATCCCACGTTAAATTGTAGGTCCTCCATTTCATCTCACAATCAGCCTATCATTACACATTAGCGTAAGTGCGTATAACCCGAACAGTTAATAAGATGTGGTGCTAATAATATTATTATTATTATTACTATTATTATTATTAGTAGTAGTAGTAGCACCGCGTCTTACTACCGTTCGGGTTATACGCACTTACGCTAATGTGCAATGGTAGGGTGATTGTGAGATGAAATGGAGGACCTACAGTTTAACGTGGAATCCGAACCACGGTGGAGGCCTGGCATTCCTCACATTCACAAGTTGTGATTATACACATCTTGTCAGAGGTGAAGGAAGGGTTTGCTAATAATAATAATAATAATAATAATAATAATAATAATAATAATAATAATAATAATAATAATAATAATAATAATAATAGAACACGTACCGAAGTGCAATTTTCTTCAATATTCATCTGATATTATAAAATTTAGGATTAATTTATTATTTTCTATTTGATTTTTTTTCTGTTGTAATTTTAAAAATATGGTAAAACAATTTCACCGGTCTCAATTCCCCTATTTTCTAGAGTAGAATACAGAAAAACCGAAGTAAGTGCGACGTCTGGTTCGAGCTTTATTATATACCTAAGTTTGGTGTTATCCGTGGGGTGAGACGGGCTCATACTTTCATACATCATCACGATTAGTATAATAGCATTATTAAATAAAACACCCAGTGCACCCATCCTGGATGCGAGCTAAAGCTTACCTCTCAGGGAATAGCTTGGCTTACCAATCAAGTTTGATAACATTTAGCCAACCCCAAATTTTCAACATAGCTATTATAAGATTTAAATTTGAGAAAAAGTGTCAAAACACATAAAATAAACATGTAATTATTATAAGTAAGTGAACGTACAGAATGCGTTCAAAATGTGTAAAGGTTTCCGTTCATTTTAAATGCACTTAGCCTTTCTCAATGTGAGGTACGCGTACCCCCAAGGGTACGCTCCATGACATTTTTGGGAATACGCGAAAAATTGTGAATAATGGCGGAAAAAGCTACGTATAGCAATTGGTAACAGTGTAAGACAGTAGACAAGTCAACAGTTTTGAAACTAATTTAACGCTATGGCGACGGGTGGTGTGGTTTTTCTTCGTTATTTGACCTTGAGAAAAACCCGTGTTTTCACGCTGTATACCAAGCTATAGCCCGATCAGTAAAATGGTTTAGGCTCTAGGCTAAGATAAAGACACACATATAACTAACTTTTAAGGTTCAGAAGGTCATGAAACGTCAACATCCATCAAAATCTTGAGGTCGATTTTTTAAATATCACAATACTTACTCTCTTCTAGGGGTTAAGATAAATTAAATAGGTTATCCAATATGGTTGACGATAATTATGTGTTTGAATATAGTAGGGATCCGTTTTTTACTCAAATTCATCTACAATGAAAAATGTATATCCTTAATCTAAATAAATTTTTAATAAAGACCACTATAACTTCATCCAGGTAGCTTATTTTTAATAATTACCCGCCTCGGTGGCGTAGTTGGCTAACGCGCCAGTCGTGTTGAGTCAAACCACCGAGGATGGGGAGATCGAGGTTCGAATCTCGGTCGGGTGAACTGGTGGTGGTTTTTCCTAAATGGTTTTCCACTCTCCCTCCACGCAAATGCGGGTTCACTTCCCCTATATTCAACCTTCCCAATTCCTAATCCATTAGTGTAATTAGTACTTAAGCGTATAACCCGAACGGGTAGTAAGATGCGGTGCTAAAATTAAATTAAAATTTAATAATTTAAATGTGTTAGTTCTTATTATAATTTTTAGATATTTTAATGTTAAAATATATGCACTGTTGATTCACTTTATAAATATATTGATTTATTATCCTATTACTGGCCCATTTATTTCCAGTTAAAAAAATACATTTAAAATAACTGCAACTTATATTAATTTAACCCGCTTCGGTATCCTGATGGTCAAACGCGCTATTCTTGCAGTAGACTAAACTGCCGATGACGGAAAATCGTGGTTCAAATCTCGGTCGGGTGTACTGAGGTTTTTTTTTTACAAAATGATTTTCCGCTCTCCTTTCACGCAAATGCGAGTACACTTCCAAATGGCAGCGCTACAAGACAAACTGTATGCACTTGGGAGGTAGGCAACTCATCAATCTCCAGCCCATAACAAGTAGTGTGTGGTGTAAATTATGACTAGTAACAGGAATAGAATTGCCCGACAACAGGTTTCCATACGGAATCCTACTACCGTGTCTGTCAGGGAAGGGAGGGGTGGGAATGCCTATGTTGGTTTGCACAGTGTGCTACTTGTTTTGCCTACGTCACAGGTGAATATAGTGCCAACTTTGACGTTACTTAGCCGCCCTATGTTCATTACGTGGAAACACTTTTCTTGTCACCCCCTACAACCAGTATAATTGTTTACCTGGAGATCTGAGTAGCCCTCTAGAAAGAAAAAAATATTTTTTCCCAAAGTAAGCTATCAGTTTGCTGTATCAAGCAGATTGAAACAGTTAATTTGTTTGTGTGTGTAGGTAGGGGTTTGGAAAAAAATGTATTTAACATTTGTAGCATGTTATGTTACCAATATGATAGATTTTAACTGTTTGTAATATGTTAGAAAAATACAATGTTATGGTATATACTGGTCGGGTCTTGACCTAATTAAACTACGTATTTACTAGTAATAAAATATCCTTAATTGAGATTTTATAAACACCCTAGTGTTTACAATATGAGCCGCCATTGTTGATACAGCATATCATTCAAAAGAATCAATCCTTTTTCTTGCAAAAGGAGAAAAATGAAGAATTTTTTATCGTTTCTAAGACCAACCCTTTAATCTTCGCACCCACGACATGTGCTTTAGCACTCTTTCATAAGGCCGCTGTTCCTCAGTACTGCCGGTCTCCTAAACAGAAAATAAGTATCATTAAACTTCACCGACAAGGTTTCAAACATATCAGAGTCGAACAGCTTTACCAACACACTTTATCAGCCTTGGAAATATTCACTGCACAGTCTCGACTTGTTAACAAATTAATAATTATAATTATTAACATTTAATCAAGCAAAACTACTTTCACATAACCCTTAGTCAACATAAAAACGCGTAAAAACATATGTATTGTAATCTACTTTAATAATTTGTAAGGCCATATAAACTCCGATTATACTTCCCCTGTCTGATTACACTATTTCCCTATCCTATAAGCTGGACTTGGACTTATGTATATGACATGAATATTCTCAAAAAATCACCTGAAAGTTGTAAAAAAGGATTAATTTACAAAAAATGACCTGCACTCAAAATGAACAAAAACTTATAATGAATCCGCAAGACTAAATAAAACATACATTTTACAAATGTAAACTAGATAATTGTATAAGGAATGAAACAACTTTAACTAAACTCTTGCATTCTGATAAATACAATAATGATTTACAAATATCCGTGGCCAAACTAATATCTACATCCTCCCAACGCAGCCCTTTTCAGACTATTTATTCATTATAAAACGTTGATAGTATTTAAAAATATACTTATCCAACACCTAAAAACTCCTAATAATAAATCTAAAAATATGCAAACCAAAAATTAAAATTGCCTAAAAATCCAAAGTGACAAAAAATTACGAATAATAGCCTATAAAATAATGTTTTCACAACCAAGATCATGATAATAATTATTACAATCACGATTATGAACAGAGTTTATGAGCATTGTTTGTGATGTACCAAAAAAAGATAAATTGTCATCAAATCCAGGCCTTCCATAGTAAAACCAGGAAGATAATTTAGCTATATTTCTGCTAGATGAAGGATATAGCCCCCTTTTAATTGGGTACACTGTGTATCTTATCACGTGGCCGGCCACTAGTTATTTGAACATCAACTTGTTAGAAGTTATGGGTAAATGACTTAAGAAAATAATATTTACACTTTGAAAGGTGTCCGCCCCTAAACAATATTTCTTTTGCTCAATGTTCCAGCCAATCGTAGAGCGGCATAGGCAACGCTTCGGGACAGAGACAGCTTTCTTTGTGTCAAGTTACAGGATGTAAGAACATTATTCTATGAGAAGCCGCTATGAATAATAGATTTTACTTTTTCTCGCTGTACCTTCTTGTTCTAATACACCATTAGAATATTTATCATTATAAAATTGTGTATCATTTATTTATCTGTCCGCTTAAATGCTAGTATTCTGGTTGGCTAGTCAAATATCAAAGCCTGGCTGTAAAACATACACAGAAACAAGAGTTTAGACAGTTAACATAATAGTTTTGTTCGACACTTTATCTTTGACAGTAATGCGTCTGCCTACTTATCTAAGGATTCCGGGATCAGCAAAGCCGAAAATGTACCCATCCAAGGTATTAGTAGTATGTCGTTAGTCCTAGCATATTGTTTATCTTAGAATTATTAAGAATGAGTCACTAAAAAAGACTAGGCCTGTTATTAGTTCCAGTGGCGTCGCTAACATTATGAATATGGGGTGAATGAAATGATATAAAAGTGTGTCTTACCCTATAATCTTCCTAAAAATTAGATTTAGCAGACCGTTCCGCAAATACAGTAGTCACTGAGTTCTGTTTATATGTCACAACAAACTTTATGGTGGCACTCTAAAAAAAAACTAACAAAAATATATCAGTTCTAATCCTTTGATTTTAAAATTAAATTGGAACTAAATAATTTTAAATTAATGTTGACTCACATATTCCACAAAAAAAATATTTAGAGCTATAGCTAAACATTACCATAATTTTTAGAAAAGTTATGCTAGACTGTCCAAACAAGAAAAAAACCTCCCTTATGAGGATACCAGCATTTTTTATAATCTAAAATAAAAAGATTAATTACTTTTTTATGTTTAAGATTTAACATGTTTGTAAATACACATTACCTTACAAGTAGGCACAATCTAATAATATGTTAACACTGCATTTACACACCAATTCAATTCGGCAACTTGTTGAGACTAGCTTCTTCTTGAGGTCAACAGAGGTCCCGCATGGAGATGAGCCATTAAGAAATACTTGGTATATGGTTTAGCTAAGTTGACCGTGACCATGGTAGAGGACTTGTCTTCTAGATAGAGTCGGTATCCTTTGATGGCCCATACTACGGTCAGGAACACGACTTGCTGGTTACTATAATAAGGTTGTTGGGTTGTTTCAAGCTCTCCCCTAGCGTGGCTAATAACATGAGATCCTCCAGCTGGATTGTTTTAGTACAGAACTGCCTCAAGACCAATCCCACTGGCATCTGCCTGTAGTATTAAGAATTGGTCTTGTCTCAGTTTTTAATTGACAGGTTGGAGTTGTGCTGCAACGCTGTCTTTAGTCTTTGGGACACGTCTTCTCTTTCCACGGTGCATTTCCTATGTTATTTAGACTGCAGAAGCTTGTTCAAGGGTACAGTGAGTTCGGACATCTTAGGTAGGAGCTGCCTGAGATGCCTGTAGTTCGTATATGTGTGTGCTTGTAGAGCCCAGTCTACAACCAGTCATACCCGCTTGTCGGATTTGCATTCGTAATATTGTTAGTATAGCATACGCAAGAGCAGTCGCATGACGGAATTGTTGGAATCGCTTGTCGGAAGTATATGAACACTGTCCATATCTTGCGTTTATATAGCTGCGTTGGCTTGTGCTTCAGCCAGTTATAAACAATTAATATAGTTACACTACTGTATTCAACTCAAGTAACTAGTTGTTTGGTCAAGGATAAAAGTTTGGGAAAATATAGAGTAAAAGGCATTGAATTTTAAATTATTTAATGATAGTAATAATTAATAACTTTTCATAAATTAATTTGATTCTATTTAACTCGTGTTTGTAAACTTTAATATGACTTTGATCATGGAGTCATATTGGTTGAAATTACGTTTACCGACATTTTATTGTAGACAGTCTCTATTTAAGCAGAATACAAACACAGTACTTGTGAGTGCGCGTCCGATAAGCGGGGCGGTGGGGGCTGGTTGTAGATTTGGCATAATGACCCGAGCGCTGCCTTTGAGGTGAGTTTCCATTCACCATGATCAGATGTCCTAAATATTTAAGGGTGGTTTTCTCAAAGTGACGCTTGTGTAGGGTGTAGGAGTGTCCATATATATATAGCGAGGCGTTCCACTATTTTCTAGAGGTGGATTAAATCATCTTCCTTAATGCTTTAAAAAATTAAAATATCGTCTAGGCGGGTGAAACAAAATGTTCTTATGTAGTCTTGCAGAACCTGTTGGCGCACAGATCTCTGAAAGGTGCTCGAAGAATTTTTACTTCCAAACGGCATCACGGTAAACAGTTGAGATTCACCTTTTGATGTATTAAAGACAGTAGAAGTTTTTGAAACAGGATGGAGATGAATTTGTCAGTATTATGATATAATGCTCTATGCGGAGAATATCTTGGTATCCTCGATGTCCCATAACGTGCATGTAGGTTCACAATAAGTGGTAGTACACATAGTGCACTGTAGTCAATACATAAGCGTGTAGTCTAGTCCTTTTTCTCGACAATGGCTATTGGTACGCTATATTCTGACAGCATGGGCTCCATAATACATAGCCCTAGTAGATTCATTTCCTGGAACTGGTTTCTGATGATGGCATAACTGGTTTCAAAATGGTAGTATGGCTTGACATAGATTTACTTTTGGGATTTTAGGGTGATGTTTTACGTCACAGTCCGGGATCGTTGGAGAGACCTTTGAGATGAGAAGAGCACTCGGTAAGTATTGAGCTGTTCTAGTCACCTATCTGCGCAGTGGGTTTGGGCGTTATGCTAAGCATCGGATAAGGCAATAAGTGGGCTTTCTTTGTTGTGTCTTTCTGTCCATCATAGGAAGTGTCATCCATTGAATCCAAATTTTAGATATAGAAACTCATAGACTAGTAAGCATTTTGGTTCAGCTAGCCATGACTGGCCCAGGATCAGTGGTTACCTGTAGTCGCAGGCAACAAGACAGGTAAAAAGCAATTAGTATGGATTATATGGTTATAGGGAGGCATACTCCATCACCAATCGGAAGGGGACTTCCCTCTTTGGTTAAGTAGACCAGGCCAGATGGTGAAGAGGAAAACTGCGTTATATCCTGGGTTGGAATATGGTTGGCTTGAAGAAAGTTGGAGGCAGCAGTGTCGATAAGAGAGAGGAGAGGTCAAAAAAGCAGTATCTACCAGAATCATTGGTAATGGGGGAGCAGGAGTGGTGATTGAAGACTGAGATGATTGCCTTGAGCCTCTGGGTATGACCTATTGGGTGTGGGGTGGAGTTTGCATCTGTTTGATACGTTTTTCGATTTATTTGGTTTCTGGTTTCGGTGACATATCATTGGCCAATTATGATGGAATAGGTGGTTGACGCAATAATGGAATCCAGGCATGGGTCAGGTTCATTCCGACTTACTATAAGGAGGGGAGCAGGAATTGTTTGTAGTTTTGGGTGATTGCTCTCAAATGCTGGGGTTCTACAAGTTCTTCAATGTTGATTGGTGGAGGTGCACGTAAGGACAGGATCTCAGGTTAAACTAGCTAAATGAGCAGTGGGATTATATTGACAGGTGATGATGCTGGTAACAGCTCTGATAAAGCTGTTCTTTCTGGTAGACAAATGTTTCCACGAATTGATTGGGGCTCTGGGCCTTCCCATATAGTTTCATGTATCAGGCGGCTAAGGTAGTGGGTTTGATGATCCTTGATTCGAGTCCGGCCTTGTATTATTCCCCGATGTTAACGAATTCTATGGACTGATCCCACTAGCGTGTGACTTCTGACTTTAAATGATGGCAAACAATGGATTGGGATTTGAGGGTCCTCTAACAAGATGGCATGGTTCTAGACTAAAGAGGTATCTTCATGATGTCGTCCGTGATATTTGGATTAACAGTAGGATAGCCAATTGTTTTATTGGAAGATATTTAGTGTGAGAGAGTGATTCGGGTAGGGGCGTTTATATTAGAAGTGGATGAAGGCTTTATTTGGCAGGTAGGGCAGAAAGGGGAGGCCAGTAAGATCATGTGGTTCATATGCCCTTTTGAGATACAGGTAGTGCGAAAACAGCTTTCAAAGCTGATGTCATTGACACTTTCATTGGAACTTTTGAGTGAAGCACAGTTGTAACTTGGTTTGGTATGTAGTGCAGATGTACTCCAATCCTGTGTTTAATCTGCTCGTCCGAGACAAACATGGCCGTACGGCTTTTGGCGGATGCCACAATTTAGCTTAAAATAATAACATCTCCCCTCACTCCCATAAGTTTTCCCCCACGTATTTGACCTACAATAGCACAAAGGACACACAGGTAGAGAATATGCAAGGTTATCATTTTAATCCCCTCGAGCGGACACATGTGGTCATTCGCTAAATCAACCACCTCTTTTAATTACTACAAAATCACCAACTACCAGAGTGAACGTGGGTAGTCAAAACAAGTGTTTACACCTTAACGTGGGGATAACTTTACAACTAGTTTAGGGACAAACGTTCTTTGGACCATCCCGGGATCACACCCACTCCACACCTTACTCCGGGGATCGTGAATAAACATCCAGTGGCGCCCGACTAGCCCCTTGAAATGGCTCTCACTTGAAGCCAAAAGTCCGCCGTTCCTTCTTGCACATCAGGATGGTACCTAAATGAGAGCCTCCATGTACCACTGTATCATTGGTCATCACATCTCACTTATCTGAGTAAGACTGGTCATAGAAGAACTGCTCAAACCTCCAGAAGTCGTCCTTGATATTCAGAATATTCAGGTTGATATGCAGAGTCCCAGTGGAGACGTACCAAGGTGCGTCAACAATGACTCTTAGACATCAATTCTGGGCTGTCTATATCTGGTCCATATATGTATCCACTAGATAGACCCATGTTGTGCACACATAGTCAAGAATAGGCCTGACACCTGGCCAACTGCTTATACAGCGTCAGACTGTCATAACAGACGTACCTAAGGATATATTCAGGCACGGAAGCCTGTGGCACCTTCCTAGGACGGTGCCTCAGCAGTGAAGCTTTGAACGCTTCTTTGATGGTTGAGGATAGGAACTTCCCACTGATATCAATTTTGGCTGCCACATACAAAGAAGCGCTGAGACGGGTTCCAGATGTACAGAAAATCTGTTTGATTTAAGAAGTTGTTTGTTATTTCAAACTATGGTTAGCAACATAATGAAGAGTAAAAGTACCACAATGTCGCTATAGGATTAAAAAAACTTTTTTTTAATTTTTATAGTTTTGAAAAACTTTATGAAAAGGTGAAATTAACTTGTTTTCAAAGATGTTCCACAGGAATGTTGTAATTTTGAGATCAATGTACACTTCGTTTACTCCATAAAGTAGCAGACTTACCTTGATGGATTACACTATTGCCCTATCTTATTATAATAATTATAGTAATAATAATAAAATATAAGACTTGAATATTATGTTTTGAGTTTAATGTCAATTCAAAATTGATTGAAGAGTTTGAGATTGAGATGCTACATTACATAAATTATACAATGAAGGACAACCTGAAAATGTAAACAATAAAATAAAACACATTAAAAACTAATGAAACTATAAAATGTGATTGAACATTAGACACAATTTAATTTTATGAAGATAATATGAATTATCAGACTGAGTGACTAATAATTAGATTAATTTGTTTTCATAATTTAAAATGTTTTCCAAAAACCTATCTTATAAGCTACAACTTAGTGTCATCTCTCAATGTACATTTGCTACCTTTCAGGTAAATGGAGTGTACATGGCTAGAAACATATACCTAGCTCTTCTCCAGACTTTTTTTTTAATAGGATCAGAACAGAACATTCTAAGATAAGTGAGGATATTGTTTTAGTAGTTTAGAAGATTTAGAACTGACATTCCCATAAGAAATACTGTAGAGTGATAATATTTCTCTTCTTGTAGGCAGCATCCTTAAAACCCTGGAAAATTAAAAATGTGTGTGTAGTGAGTGATCCATCATCTTCACTATTCCATGTCACCTCCATATATACGAATGAGTGCCAGGTACCTGTTTGAAACATAGCGCATGTATGGTCTATTTACTTCTCTGTGAATGTGAAAGACAAGAGAACTTGTTTAGTAACGTAGGTATTATTGTTAACATGATTGAGGACAAGAAGTGTATTAATCACAACTTGTGAATGTGAGGAATGCCAGGCCTCCACCGTGGTTCGGATTCCACGTTAAACTGTAGGTCCTCCATTTCATCTCACAATCACCCTACCATTGCACATTAGCGTAAGTGTGTATAACCCGAACGGGTAGTAAGACGCGGTGCTAATAATAATAATAATACATATGAGCTTAATAATAATAATAATATTTTATTAATAATAATAATAATAATAATAATAATAATAATAAATAATAAATTAATAATAATAATAATTAAATAATATTAAATAATAAATAATAATAATAATCTACTTTAATGGCGAAGTTAAGGCTACCGCCTTTTCTAGGTATTAAGAAGGCACACAAACATATATTTTTTTTATCACTTCGTATTACTACTTGTTCAGGTTATAGCATATTAGACAAATACTCTAGTGGGGTGAGGATGAGGAAGGAAGCATTTTAGAAGTAATCTACCTGAATTTTGTAGAAGGATAGTGGGAAACCATTTAGAAATAGCCACCCGCAGTAGACCCAATCGGGATTTGAACTCTGATCGCCTCATCATCAGAAGGCCAGTCTTTCACGAGACACCTTATACGAGTGTGGTCCAAATGTGGCCTGCACTCACTAAGACTGTGGTCCTCAAATTATCTTGGAGGAAAATTAAAGGGAAGCCCTCAGTGATAGATGTGAAATAGCTCATGATTCAAATTAAAATATACATTTAAAAAATCTTGATTACATTTTACCATGCATTTATTTGATTAGTTAAAATATGTATAAAAATATATTTATAATGCTAAGATATTTTATGAAGATGTGTGTTCGTGTATATTTCAAAATAGATTTTTGGGTACTAGTAAATAAACTTTTTTTTAGCAGAAATTTGAAATATTCTACTAAACAAAAATACAATTTATGTATAACAAAAATACACATTATATACAGGTATTGAAAGTAATTGTTTATCAAGTGTTGTTTGTGGGCCCATATTAAGTTGATGGGATTACTAAATATATATTCGGATCACAGTGCAAGCTGATAATCATATTTGGCTCTTGGGGGGGGGGGGGGGGGCGGTGGAACATTGTGCGTGCACTGCCTAGACCATGGCCAAATGAACGGGTAACATATATTGACAGCAACGTACTTGTAAACTGTTTCCTCGCCTTCACTATTTCAACAACCACACTCACACCAAGTTAACGGGTAGATATATTTTGTTATTGTATTTAGAGACCAAAATTGATTATGAAAGGTGGGACACAATTGTCTAGTACAGTTCCGTTTAGCCAAGTTTACCCTAACAACAATTAAGGTACAAAACCTATTATTCTTATATATTGTTACTGGTTTGGGTTATATATTTTTTTATTTAGCACCACATCTTACTACACGTTTAGGTTATGCGCTAACTTTTGGGTTATATAGATAGTCTTGTTATTAATAATACTTTTGGTGGAATTTAAAATTCCAAAATATTCCACACACACACATATAGGTATGGCACTCTGGTTTCCTTTATGATTTTGAACTCAACATAAATGCCAAAGAAAATTTATTTACATACAACATACATATAAAAAAATCAGTTTAACCATTTTTAAATATTTTATATATATCCTCTAACTATAAACCATAATTATAAAAACAATAACTTCTTTAAAAAGTAAATTCACAGAACACTATATTTAAAGTTTATCGGTTTTATTTTAACTCCCTCAGTGGCGCAGGAACGAGGGGGCATGGGGATAAATTTTAATTTCCCCCCCCTAAAGTTAAGGGGGTAAAACTATAATTTTTATCCCCCCCACCCCAAATAATATAATAAAACTTTTAGATAATGTAAAGGTCTTGTTGAGCAAGATACAAAGTTCACACTAAGGTAACATAGTAAAAATAAAATGTGCTTGGAGCACACACTGTTTGAAAACTCTGATAGTGATACCAGCTACATCAGCTACTGCAGAAAGAAGTGTTTTTCAATGCTTGTATGAAAAAAAACTATCTTCACTCCATGATAAGGCAACTTAGACTAAATCACCTTTGTCTGCTAAATGCATACCCTGAGAGGCTCAACAAATTTGAAAATTGCAAAACTAGTTTGTGGTCCTATAGCTAGTAACTAATATATGGCAAAGGTGTAGGGAAACCTATTTTAACTTTCAGTGTTTCATAATTTTTAGCTAAGCCAAATCAGATTTAATTTTTCTTAATTTGTTTTGTGTGTATTAATTCTAATGTTTGGCATGAGTAAAATAAATGAGAAAAATGCACAATGGGACCATTAAATACAGGTATTACCTTGCTATACGAGATATCACTTTACGCGTTTTCGCCATAACACTACTAAGAAATAACAAAAATAATGCATGGTCAGCATGGTTAAAAGTCACCCTGTGTGGTGGTGGCGTGACCTTGTGCACGCACATTCCAGTGAGGACAATGATCTTTACTGTACAGTTTGGTGTTAAGGGGGATCGTATTGACAACATGGATATATATGGGCATAAGTTAAACAGTCCTGTATGAAGGGAGTTTGGAAAAATATTAGGCCTGAAATTTCTGATTCTAATGATTTTGATCCTGAATACAAGCTTTCCAATTCAAGACATGATATCGTTGACATAGCAAGATGTTGGATTTGAGGACGTAGACCAGGCAAATGTGAATGAATTGCTCCAATCCCACTCAAGAGCAACTCATCAATGAAGATCTTCTATAAATGGAGAACGGCATAAAGGATGAAGAGGAAGAGCTCTATGTTGTTGAGCTTATCAAACAACTTCAACAAAACAAATTGCTGACTTTTTTAAAGCACATTGACAGTGCAATTAGAATCATTGAAGAGAATGACCCTAACATGGGTAGAAGCGCCAAAGTTGCCAGCGAGATTGAGTTATTTGGCTTGCTACACAGCACTCTATAGAGAGAGGAAGAATGCTGCCCGTCAGCTGAGTCTTGACCATTTCATCAAAAATTTGAAATTTTCAGTCTAACAACCCAGGGCATTCATCGACAGCAGAGCTGTCAGGTAAGAGCCTTCAAGAGAGCAGGAGCTTACTGTCCCAAGGCCTTACAGAGAGCAAGAACTTAACAGTCCCAGGGCCTTCAAGTGCCTACAGTCCAAGGGCCGTCAAGAGAGCAAGAGCCTACCGTCCAAGGGCATCAAGAGAGCAAGCGCTTACTGTCCCAGGGCCATCAAGAGATCAAGAATCTACCATCCCAGGACCTTCAAGAGAGCAAGAGCCTACCATTCCAGGGCCTTCAAGAGAACAAGAGCCTACCGATCCAAGGGCCGCTAAGAGAGCAAAAGTTAACCGTTTCAGAGCCTTCGGGAGAGCAGGAGCCTATTGTCCCAGGGCCTTACAGAGAGCAAGAATACTTTAAACAAGTCCAGGGCCTTCAAGAGAGCAAGATAGTGATAATCCAGATTTTCCAGATCCAGTTAATTTATCATGCGATTGAAGATTAATAGTAAGTGTACCTGTGGCATTGTATTAATTAGATAAAATTTATTAAAAATTGCATTTTTTTACAAATTCAGGTGATTGAAGATTGACAAAAGGTGTAGGTTACCTATGTATTGTACTAATTGGATAAATTAATAAATATTGCATTTATTTACAAGTTTTAGTTTTTTATTTACTTTTTTCCTTTGGAGTAATCCCTATCTCACCCAAGTTAAAATCAATTCCCTTTACGCGTTTTCGTTTACCCGATTATTTATCAGAACCAATCATCGTGTAGTCCGAGTGACACAGCTGTATTACATTTCCCTGGTCTTTTTTTAATCTCAAAAATGTTATTCCCTATTAAAGAACATGATTATTTTTACAACCCCACCTCCCCCAAAATTAAAAACGTTCCTGTGCCACTGACTCCACTCATATAATTGTAGGGTCGCACATTATACTTTATATTTCAAATAACACCAAAATTATAGTAATCAATTCGAAAACCTTTCTTTCTTTTAAAGGTGCATTCCTTTAGCTTATAAATACTTCTGACTAATTATCTTCATTTTTGCTGTTTATAATATGTTATATGCATTTAATAGACCTCATGAAACTTAGCAAAATAACTTTAAAATGTGGAGCAATTTAATTAAAATAATGTATAGAAAAGTCTCACCAAAACTTTGGTTAAATATATTTATTTATTTTCGAATAATTTAGAGCTTTATGTTTTAAAATAATAATAATATATATATATACTTAATTTCTTCAAAGCAAATACCAAAATATATGGTTGTTTGATATTTTCTTGAGACATATTAAAAATTTTCTTGGCACAAACAAATATTCACAATGGGCTTTGTTTCATTTCTATGTGGATAAGTTTTAACAAATTCAAAAACGTGTGTTTTTGAGCTTTGGTACATATTAATACAAGAAATATTACAATATTTTACATTTATAAGCAATGGCATAGTTAAAAGTACACCTTTTGTGTGGGGTGCTTTAATAAATAAAATCATCTTAGCTTAATATTTAAATACAAATATATTCATCTTCTAAAAAGTACTTTATAGTACCAAAATTAGACAGTCTATAAATTCTTGTATTTTATTAATTTAATATAACAAATTACTTATGTTTTTCATTGTTGTCAATGTACCGCCAAAAAGCATAGCTAAACACTTTTTCTCGGGATTGTTCAATTTCTGAAAGAACCAAAGTGCCTGCTTTCCCTACAAAGACAAAAATTAGTCTTGTTTTGATTTTAAAACTACCTAAAAGTTTTAATCATAATAATAAATATATAACCTTAAACGTCTTGAGGGGGGCAGGAGGGAGAGAGAGTCTACAGTTTTTGCCCCTCTTAATAGATGAGTAACATAAGAGTATGATAAAGTCTTAACTAAATTTTGAATATCCTGTTTAGACTTTTATTGCAATTTCAACAATTTGGCTGGATATACTAGTAGAAATATGGCCATTTAAGTTTGGCTTAGTGCCCTGTTATTTTTTAGCATTAAACTTAGTTAATTTGTGTGTGTCAAAAGTTGGAACATCTGTCATGTAAAATATAGAGTGTAGCTGCAAATATTTATATACCTACTAAAAATGTCTTAAGGAAAGGATATGCGGTTTCAATTATTTATTGAAATCTGTTTAAAAAAATATATCAAAATTTTGCCTAAAAATATGTCACAAAGGCCTAATCAGCATATTTTGATTTCGTTATTTTGTTTTTGCTTTGTAGAATATATTATAGAAGTGTGCTAATCCTTATATATTAGTTCAATAGTTTATATTCCAGCTATATTGTGAAATGTAATAAATCAAGATTTTTTTTAAAAAAATTGGTCATGTATAGAACCAATACTTTGTACCATTATAGCATTAAAGCTCAATATTAATAATAATACATGAATAGTGGAACAATATTATATCTGTACCATTGGTAGAAAAAGGGCCAATGTCACATTTAAATGTTTCTGGTAAAAGCCAAATTAAGTCTCTAAAAGTTTTTGAATCCACATATAGCATACAAAAAATTTTATAGGAAGAATCTTTTCTGACAGCTAGAAAAGTTTCATATGCTTTCATAGAAAGAACCTTATTTGACAAGTATAACAGTTACTACATCTGCTTTCATGAGAAGAACCATATTTAACAAGTATAATAGTAGATCTATTTCCACGTATATATAAATTATTAACTAAGACATTATATTTGTTAAGAAAAATGTTTTTGTTTGAAAAAGTTATGCTACCTAAGAACACAACCAATATTAGATTACAATTATATACTTGTACTGCTCACAACTTATCAAATAATGACCATTTTGAGAAGAGTAATTTAAAGTTAATCAAGTCTCAAACATAATAAATATTGTCATTATAATTAGTTTTTTTTTTTAGACAACTAATGCCTGGCTATTAGATTTTATAAACATTAACTATTTAGAATAGTTTAGTAAAACTCTATTAAAAGGTTTGAAAATATATTAGCCAAAATAAAACTGTTTCTATGTTATTTTCCCCATTTATTTAAACACTTTATTTTTTGTGCACCTGAAATACCTAGTAATATTTCAAACACATCCTTCTGGCCTCTGAATTTTATATCAGAGGATGATGAATATATAAACTAGATTTTACTTAGTGAGTGTAATGTTTAGTATAAATTTATATAACAAGTTTCATTTGAATTCAAAATGGAAGTTCAAAATATGTTTTCATATAAATTAATGCGTAGTGTTTATTTTGAACCCCTGAGTGACTTACATATGCCAATTTCCTATTTATTATATATATGAGGTCACTTTTTATATTTTTCTGAATTATTGTTAATGATTGGTGTCCAATCTTGACCTAAACGTCTCTCCACAGTTGGTTGCTGTGTTTTAAAGTAATCGATAATAGGGTGATAATTATAATTCACTCTTTTGTTTGAGGCAGAGTCAATTCCATTATGACTTTGGTAAGGTCTTGTAGTTGTTGAACTTCTCCTTAGTACATCAGATGTAATAACGTGAGGGAATGGTTGCTTTCTAATTGATGATTCATCCACATCGAGGTCCAACTCCTCCCTGAAAACAGCATTGGCTTATAACGACTATATTAGTTTACCTAAATAATTATGAGTAAGTCTTATTTATTATATAATACAATAACTTATAAAAAATTGTAATAAGTTAAATTTGTATAATTATTCATAGTTATTATCCAAGTATATAGTAGATAGTAGTATCCACATCCTTAATTTGCATGGTCTAAGGTAGAGGTTGGCAAGCTTTTTGGTACCACAAGTCGTATGGTTTAGAAAAAATATCAAGCAAATATTGTCAACTTTATATTTCTCATACCTATTATAATTTGAATTATTGCCTAAAGGTTTGGAAATGTATTGTAAGATAGTGTTTCTACACTGTCTTATTATTCATATCGTAATTTATTATTTGCCTATTTTTATGAACAGATATGTTTGTTTGCTAAATATTTTGCTGGCCAGATAAAATCAGTCAACATGCCGCATCCGACCCGCAGACCATAGATCACCAACCTCTGGTCTAAGGCATCACTCCCATGATGGACCTAATTATCAATGACTAGGAGATCGGGGTTTTAATCCTTGATTGGTGTACTGAGGTTTTTCACTAAAGGGTTTCCCATTTCACATCTATGAAAATATGGGTACATTTCCTCTAAATTCTAAACGCATTTTTATATATATGTTTTACTGTATATATAATTTATTAAACATATATATGTGTGTTTTACTAATAAATGATCAATGGTTCAATAATGCATTTTGTTTTGGTCAATATAATTATAGACCTAAAGGAATAATATATTATATAACTTATTCATGTACCTTACCCTTCTTTGATCCTGAAAAAATGAAGTGTAAGGGACGCGAGAAATGGTCAGAGTTTTTGAAGTTTTCATAATAAAACATTTTTTGGCCAAAGTAAATAAAATATTCCTTAAGCAGAAAGGAAGAGTTTTTTTTCGCGGGGTGATATAAATAGTTGTTAAAGAGCCATCATGATTATAGTAGCAATATATGACCGACTTTATGAATGAAGAGAAAAGGTTGTCAATAAATTCCAGGGCACCCTTGAGAGATGTTCAAGAATTGATAAGGTCACCATCTTATGAAAACTAAAATATATGTTTCTACTGAAGAAATGTTTGATTTATTTTGACTATAAAAGTTTTGAAATAAAAACTACAAAAACACTTACCTTTTCTCACCTCCCCTACATTTCCACCTTAATGATAGAGAAGATCATGATAAAAACAACTACAGTAAAAACTAGTAATGATCAATTTTAAAATACAAGGATGAATAAGTACAGTCATGACTAACTTATCAATAATAGTTACTAATAATTTTTAATTTAGTTAGAATGTAATGTTAGGTAGATTATTAACAGTTTAATTTGCTTGCTATGCAAATAAACATGTCTGTAATTTGATAAATGTATCACTATTGGCATTAAGAGTGTATTTCAGCCCATTGGTACCACCTTCCTTAAGTAAGTAATATAGCTCAAACCAGACATCGCATCATCATTCGGATCTCTATTTTTTTTAAACAGTGGAATTGAGACAAGTTAAACCATTATACTGAATTTTAAAAAATACAATCAATTTATTAACAATTATTTTTAAATCAATAAAACTAACAAATTGATCCCTATTTCATTATTGTCAAATAAAGAATGAAGAAAATCATTTTCGATACATTTTCTAGTTTGAGTTTAATCTTGTATCTAATATCCTGGTTAATATGCCATGAGATGTGCTCTTAAAGCATTGTATTTGTGCGAGGTTTTGATATTTAGTACATGGAAACTGGGCTTATATGATGTAGAAAAGTGACCATTATTGCTCGAACTACTTTTTATGTTTGTTTATATCTATCTATTTGTAAATTCATAAAAAGAAAATTATCAGGTGATAGCCATTTATCAGTACACTTTTAAGATAAAAATAAACAAATTATCCAATTACACAAGATAACCTCTGATTAGCTCCTTATTTTTTTACATAAAAAAATTATATTAATTTGTAAAAGTAATTTAAAATCATAATGTATCATACATGTTTACAGTGTCAACAGTTGGAGCTAGTTCCAATAAAATTAAATTTGAAAGTGAAGCTCATAATTGTAATATAAAGTATTCTTAGAAATGGTTTCTGCCAGGCCCGGATTTAATGGAGGGTGACAGGGGCTAACGTCCCAGGGCCTCCATAACTGTTTCAATTAAAAGGTATGTCTTTTTGCTTTATAGATTGTCATCATGATAAGATCTATAAAACAAATTATAACTTACTATATTAATTTTTATTTATTTATTATAAAATATTACTTACTTTATAATGGCTGTGATTTCTTCAAACAAATCTAATTTATTGTGATGACAATATTTCCTTATTCAACAATATATTTGACATTGAGCTTTAACAGTTAATTATGTAAGGGAAAAAATTGTTATATCAAGACGTTGAAAAGAAAGATACTTGTTTAATGTTGGTGCCTCCAAATTTTACAGCCTCAAGGCCTACACAGATATAAATTTGGCCCTGATCTTTGCTTATATCTGCAACCTTTCCCACCAAGAACCATCTCTCTGGTTCCCATTTTGCCCATTTGAGCTTAAGTGGTGTTGATTTGCATGATTGAACATGAGGTCCATGGTTTTCTAAAACAATCCTAATCTAGTGAAAATGTGTATTAGATATTGGTTGAAAATAATATATTAAAGTATTTATATAATAATACCATATTTTTTAGAAACAGTGGCTTATTGAGAGACATAGCATATTCCTGGTTTGATTAGTGGAAAAAATGCATCAATATTTACTAAATGTAATGCTATTTATTAATTTAATACTTTTCAAGCTACAAACAGTGCCGATCTTTTAAGTTTCAAAACTCAATAAAATATGGTCAATTATTGTGACCAATGGTATGAAACATTGTATTGTGATATTGCTCTAGCCCCTTTTCTTTATCAAATAAAAAATAATATCAATATTTAAAATTAGGATGCATTTAATCAACGAAAACAAGGCAAAACCATTTAAAGTTTCGGCAACTTAAAAATATTTTTTACCAAACAAAAAGAGTGAGTTGAAGCGTGCATCTAGAGACATATCGGGGGCGATGTTAAGGGTCATGGACTAACACCACACCACACCATGATATCAAGATTGGCTCTATACTAGGCCTTTATTTTATAATATTGCTAGCTTCATTTTGAGTTTGGTGTTCATCTTTTACCAGGTTGTTGTTGTTGTTGTTGTTGTTGTTGTTGTCGTTGTCATTGTCGTTGTCGTTGTCGTTGTCGTTGTCGGTGTCGGTGTCGGTGTCGTGTGTCGGGTCGGTGTCGGTGTCGGTGTCGGTGTTGGTGTTGGTGTTGGTGTTGGTGTTGTTGGTGTTGGTGTTGGTGTTGGTGTTGGTGTTGGTGTTGGTGTTGGTGTTGGTGTTGTTGGTGTTGTTGTTGTTGTTGTTGGTTGGTGTTGGTGTTGGTGTTGGTGTTGTTGGTGTTGATGGTTGTTGTTGGTGTTGTTGGTGTTGTTGGGTGTTGGTGTTGTTGGTGGTGTTGTTGTTGTTGTTGTTATTATTATTATTATTATTATTATTATTAGCACCGCGACTTATACTCATTCAGGTTATACACACTTACGCTAATGTGTAATGGTAGGGTGATTGTGAGATGAAATGAAGAACCCACAGTTTAACGTGAAATCTGAACCATGGTGGAGGCCTGGCATTCCACACACTCACAAGTTGTGATAAATACACGTCTTGTCAGAGGTGAAGGAAGGGTTTGGCTATCAGATAAATCTGTGCAGGGACTGAGGATTGAACCTCAGACCCCCCGTACAGAAGTCTGACACCTTACCCCTAGACCACCAGGTCACCCAGGTAGCTGTTGTTCAACTATTGTTCAGATATTGGTTAACCCCATAGGCCACCCAATCATTTTCATTTATGTGAAGCGAAGTTACTTGAATTTAGGTAATTTTGCTAGTTTGACAAATCTGGGGATATACTTAGTAAGGATAGAATATTGTATAGGAAGCAATAATTAAATAACTTGTTATACACTCATTGAATTGATATTTTTTACAGCCTATTACACTTACTGAATACCCGACACCGCCAGTGGTGCATTACCCACTAGGTAGACTAGGCACGTGCCTAGGGCACGAGATTTTTAGGGGTGCAACTTTTAAAAAAATTAAATTGTTTGCAGCAGTGGCCTCTACGAGGTACGACGTCAAGGGATGTGAAACCGAAACCTTTGTCTTCAACATGAATGAACATAATTTTCACTAAAACAACAAACACAGACTCAGCTGTAGCTGAAGCTTGCTTGTTATAAATCACTAGTGTATTGTTAGAGTTATATTGTGTCTACCATGGCCATGTGTCTGCTTATAATTGAGCCACTCATATTCGAATTGTAAAGCTGTGCCAGATATAGACGAGCAGAACCATATTTAAGAGTGGTCATATAATTATAGGGGATATACTGTAAATAGTAGCAATAAATAGTTCAAAAACATTATTATTTGTGTTCATTAGCAAATAACAATATGTTTTGGTGGGAGCGGGTTGTGAAGGGGGGAAGTGGCTCTTGTTGCTCATGTGCCTAGGGGCACCATATTTCAAAATGCGGCCCTGAACACCGCTTAGTGTTATATATATATATATTTTAGCGCAGTGTCTTACTACCTATTTAGGTTATATGCATATGTCCTAATTACACTAATGAATTAGGGATGAGTCAGGTTGCTGCATTCAGGGAAAAAGTACCCATATTTGCGTGATGGGAGAGTGTAAAACCACCCTCAGTACACCTGTCCAGGATTCAAACTCCGATTTCCCTGTCATTGGTAGTCTAATCTAACACGAGAGTGACACCTCAGAGCATATGGTTCCTGAAGCAGTTCTTAGTACATTTTAAGTATTGAATATGGCTGTGAGTGAGATAATATACCTACTCAAATGTATTAGATGTTTGGTTCCTGCTACGCCGAATCTGGTTTCCAGCAAACTGTTGATACTCTTCTTCATGAGCAAGAGGCAATGGTGGTCCTTTTGGAGGAACAAGATCATCTGGAATTGGACTTCTGAATCCTTGTCTGTTAAATGAAATATCTTGTGTTGGAAAAGGTGTTGGTATTTTTATTATTTGATGTGGTTTTATTGAATCATATCTTGTTGTTGGAAATGTATTTCCTACAAATATGTCATTGGTGAACTGTTTGTTGAACTTATTATCATGAAAACTATTTTTAATGCCTGAATTAAAATTCTCATTCTGTCTGACTGGATTGTGAAAAATTTGTTGAACGGCTTTGTTGTTTACATTTAAGTGTTCATAGCTAGGAACTAAACTTTCCTCCCCTGCCAAATGACTTTTTATGTTTTGGAATGGTCTTGGTAAAGAAGCATCTTTCAAAGCACCATTTATGTTTTGATCATTTTGAAGTGGTGCTCTTGAATTAATTCCATTGAATGATGTTTTAAACTTATTTTGTTCTATATTGAATGGTCTAGAGTGATCATCGCCAGCTATTTCAACACCAAAGAATTTTTCTGGTTGATTTTTCATTTCATTGACATCCAGTGGAGGAAAGTCAAATGAATAGCCGTGAACATGGCAGGAACAACATGTGGGGACCTGTAAGTACAATAAATACTATAATAATCAAACAGTTTAAGCTTAAGTACAATTTATTTAATAACAATAACTGACCAGTACTTATAGCTGATAAGAATCAAATAGCAGAAGCCATTATTTATACTTTTTAGTGAGGATTACTCCAGCTAGATATCATATTCTGAAAATTGAAAAATGACACCTGTACACGGGAATCGAACCCGGGACCTTTGGCTTAGTATGCCAATGCTCTGATAGCTCGTGATCTTAATAAAATCACACATTTGTGGCCGACGATTTCCGCATGTCTATCATACACTCTACCTTAAAATATGAGTGAAGAAGACCCTGGGCATGGGACGATTCCTGGATAGCTCAGTGGTTAGAGCATTGGCGTACTAATACAAAGGTCCCGGATTCGATTCCCATGTCTAGGTGTCATTTTTCAATTTTCAGAATATAACTAATAAGTCAAACAGCTTTTCTGTTCAGAAAAACTTGATTATGACTGAAGCTTTTAAGAATTTCATATGTAGACTCTATTATGGTCAAGGCCATGGTTGGGGGGGTGGCTTGGGGGTTCAACCCCTCCCCAATGTTATGAACAAAATATACATGGCTTTATTTATGGTTTCAAACAATATCAAAATTAAGATACAAGTACAAATTAGGGGGCTGTGTAACGATAAAAAGAACTTCTGAGAGCTTCTAGAGGTGTTTAATATTTATAACTTTTTCCAACCTTCGGCAGATATGGTGTTATGTTGCCATGAAAAACACTTCAGATAGCTTCTAGAGGTGTTTAATATTAAGATTTTTTCCTAGCCTTCAGAAGCTAGGTGGTTATGTTGCCATAAAAAACACATCAGATTGCTTCTAGAGATGTTTATCATTTAGAATTTTTTCTCGCCTCCGGCAATTGGGGGATGTGCCCACCAAACCCCCCCTGAAATTATTGGCTGGCTACGGCCTTGATTATGGTGCTAGCCATATTTATGGTAAGAGAATACATTTTATAATAATGAAATATTTATCACTTAAAATTTGATGTTTCACCACAGATTGTACTCATTCGATAGTTTATTTTATAAATATTTGATACCACTGACATGTGTGATATTGAGTGTAAGATTAACATTATTAACAAACAACAAACTGGTAATAAAGGTAGATAAAGCAAGCTTTAAAAGTTTTACAATGTCTATACAGCACCTTGAATATGTCCATGTGAAGACCAATCTCCTCATCCCATGTAAGAAGCCGATGGTAGTTGTACACCTGATAGCAGTTTGACAGAATGTTATCCAAAATGTAGGAACAAGGTTCTTGCGGACGTCTAAAAGATTAATAATTAGAAGTTAATATTAACTGATATAAAGGTATTCATACCGTCAAACTATTTAGTTGATTTAATATTAAATTAACAAATTTTCTTAATATCCCTGTGCTTGCCTTGATTTTAAATTGGGTTTTAGGCGGTTTTAAAGTTAGCAATACAGTATAGTAGCAATTTTATTTATTTAATATTTTTACTTTGGCATCTTTTTTTCTTTTTTTTAGACCTAGCACCATTTCATACTAGATAAATAATTGTCTATAAAGTTTTAGACTTTTATATGCACTGGAAAGTGAAGAAAAATGTTGTGATCAGTTTTAAGTAGGTGGTTGGTCTGTAACTAGACCTAATGTATTAGCGAGGTAGGCCTGTATACCGTTGATAAGCGATTTTTTTAACAAAGGTTGGAATGTAATAAGTTCCCTGGACTACTAACTATAATTATGTCATAGGGATGTGCGAAGTCCACTTTTTCAATTCGAACCGAACTTGAATCAAATATATGAAATATTCTCGAAGCCAAATCAAAGTTTGAATATGGTATTTTTTGTTAGTTGTTTTACACTTTATTTATGCACTAAAATTACTTGGAAAATATTTTATTGCACAAATGTTAAATGTTTATAATATTTTATTTCACTCTGAAAAATCAAGCTTTTATCAGAGCATGCAATTCAATTACTTATTATTTTAACCATATAAATATTTATTTATATGCACAAAATGGCTCAGAGTGGCAATAACTGAACATAAATCGAGTATTTTTTCTGTCAACATTTTTATTAACTAAGTTTAAGCCAGAATTTTTTTCCAAGCGAAGTTGAAGCTGATGTTTGTTTCGAAGCCAAGTCATTGTTTTGAAAGTGTGCATACCCCTAGTTTGTTATTAGTTTATTACGACTTACTTTAGTTTATTAAGTAAGTCACTTGTACTTTTCTTTAGTTAATATTTATAAAAAAACAAAAACTTTTACTATAGTAAGTATCGATAAAATATTGTATTGTTTTAATAATAAAAATATGATAGCACCAGGGGTACAGGGGAGCCTGAGCAGAGGGACACTCCGGAATTGGTTTGAAGGTGGAGTGGTGCTCCGGCTTATCATGCATGATCAGCATAAAATATAATTTTCTCTTGAAATTAGATTTGTTTTTCTTTAAACATGGATGCACAGAACATGTCTTTTAAGGTAATGGTAATTGAAAGATAATTAAATTTATGATAGTCACAATAGATAGATGTCCACCTGAACCATAATGAAAGAAAGACGTGAGCAAGCGTGTGTTCTAATTTTGTCTGCATCCCCTCCACATACCACCCCCGTCCCCCCCTATCAACACCACAAATGAAGAATTCTGGCACTGCTAAATTTGGGACTACACCCCTGGATGGCATTAACATTTTGAAGAAAGGGAGGCTAAACTAATAAATGTCACTACCTTGATTTATGTTGTTTTATATGGTGGCTCTAGCTAATGGTTCTTCTTGTCCACAAATAAATTACTAGCTAATTTTTTTTATTATGCCATGAAAAATTTTAAAATGTAAATCCAAACCCAAAAAATTCTTATAATTTTATTTTAAAACTAGTTTTAAAATAAATAACTTAAAATTATTTGAGCTTCATCTTATACAGGCCAATGCCTTTAGCAAATTTAGACTAGAAATTACTATTATTTTAAAAAGTCTAGGTAATTGTGTATATACAGGAAAACTAATCATTATTTTAGAGTTCACTATGTAAATACTAGCATTCATAACAATATTTATTTGTATTAGTTAACCCAATTGTAATTTACCATAGCTTTGTGCTAGTTATAAAATTTAATTGTCTTACAATGGATTTTTATAAATAAAATGTTGCAATTAATATTGTATGTACATGGATTACCTTATTAATCTTTTACATAGTTTTTTTATGAGCTTTGTTAGTAAATATAATGCAGTAATCATTTTTAATTCGGAAGTCAGGGAAAGATCTTTAACCTGAATTGTTTCCACAAAACAGAAATCCTTTCTCAAGTGTCTACAATACTGTCTTAGCTTTTCACATCCTCATAACAGAATTAAGTTAAGAATGGAGCTTTTCCAAAAATAAAAACTATCTATAACTTTTCTCATAATATTAAGTATATATTCTTCAAATCAGGATTTATGAGTAGAAAATAATTAATATTAACATTTTATAAAACATACTAAAAATGTTGTAAGTAAGGAGTGACATATAATAGGGATGTGCAAGACTCTAAAATATATTAATCAGATGAGAAAAAAGAAAATCTCGATCTCGTCTCAAAAGTTAAAAATGAAAAAGCAAATAACTGCCCTAAGAAATTTACAAAACAAATATAGAGTTTCTTACTTCTTATAATACCGTACAGACCTGAAAATAGGCATTACTTTTCTCCCAAAAACAGCCTTCATTAATATATATTTTTGTTATAAATATAGTTTTTCAATATTTAACTTTGACATTATAAGCCGTTACACTATACAATTTAACTATAAATGGTAGGTCTATACATTGCAACTATCACAATTTTATTAATTGCATTTAAAATGTATATGAGTTACATCCCAAGTGTTTGAATGGACTTAAAGATAATCCAAAGCAAGCGCCAGCCCAAATGTCAAAAGGAACTCTATAAACTATACATTCACTTTAATAAAAGTAATTTACATTTTTATGCTTTCAAAGAAAGTTTACTCGTCTCGTTTATGCTTCCAATAATTTTTATATTCTCATCTTGATATCATCTTGAATTGAAAAAGTGGTTTTCACAAATCCCTACTATATAAGGTAGGATAAAGACTTGAAAAGAAATTAGTAATTTATTGTGTCATAAACAGTATGAAAACATTATAGAATAGTCAGACAATAGTGTAGGGACTGACAAATGTATTAAAATATAAATTCAAAAGAGTACCGTAGCCATGTTTAAAAAATTTTAAACAAGCTTTTGGTATTAAAGTATTAGATAAAGTTAAAATAACATAAAACAAGGGATTGAAATCATCATAGATAAGACTTTGAAATTAAATTTAAAACCCTCAACATTAATATAACTTTTTTTAATTCTAAATACTTTTTGTTAAATGTAATTTAATGGGTTTTTCTGATACCTTCTGTTGACCTGTATGTTGAGTACAGTTTAACTTATTTTATGTAATGGGCAACATTACTCTTATTGTACATTTACATGTTTTTACATGTCTCATATAAAAAATATTTTGATTGTTTTTAACTTAAACATTTGTTTTTGATAATAATTTTTTTGATTCATATATTGTTTGATTCAATAAAAATAAGTTAATTTTATCTCAAATATTGTCTTATACTTAATTGTTTCATTATTACTAATATGTGACTAAATAATTTATCATTTAAAATCTACCATAAAACTTCCATTTTAAATAAACTTGAATTTTCATACATCATATACTGTACTATACCTATTAGCAATTTGCAAGACTCAAAAATATCTCAAGCTCATTTCAAAAGTTAAAAAATTAATCTTGAAATTCGAAAATAAACTAAATAGCAAATAACACCCTTAAGAAATTAAAAAACCCAACAAGAAATTTATCATTTCTAATAATACCGTAGAAACTCAAAAATAGGCAGCAATTTTTTCTGCAAAAATAATCTTCATTTAAAAATGTTTTGGCTATAAATATTGTTTTTCAATATCAAACTTTGACATTATAAGCTGTTACACTATAAAATTAAACTATAAATGGTATATATTGCAACTATCACTATTTTATTAAATTATTTTAAAATTTGTCTTCTGTATGATGTCATGGAAGCAAAGGTTGAGGGAAAAAGAAGCTTAAGAAGAAGGAGAATTCAAATATTAGATGACTTGAAGGAGAGAAGAAAATTCTGAAAGCTGAAGGAGGATAACAGGGTGCATTGGCGGTCCAAGTTTACTAACAATAGGAATGGACCTGTCATAAGACAGAACACCTAATAAATCATATTGAGTTATGTCTTAAGTGTTTGAGTGAACTATAAGATAATTGAAAGCAAGCACAAGCCCAAGTGTCCAAAATATAATAACTGCACATCTAAACACACATGAAATTGTACAATTATAGAGAGTAGCTTGTAGAAAAGGGGAAGGTATATATTAAGAGGCTGATGACAAATGGAAGAAAAAAAATTGACAATTTAAGGTAATTATCAGTAGAGGTAATGAAAATGAAAAATATATTATTTATGCTAGAAGGAATTATTTGTGTTTTATAACTTTGGAAAGTGTTTTGAATTTTTCTTATAATAATCATTTATTAAAAGTATTTTCAAAACTGACCTCAAGGTTTTATCAAATTTAACAACTGTTAACGTGATTCAAACATTACAGATTTAAATTATTTTACCACAGGTTGTTCTACAGAAGCTTCCATATGAGTGCAAATTAGATAATATAATATGGTGTGGTCAATACTGCTAAGAAGTTAAATAAGCAGATGTTTTGAATGCATGTGACAGTACAATACTAGGAAACCTATGTGATACAGTACCTCATATTAGAGCCATGGAGCCAGTGATGTGTTGTATGGTGTTGCCAGGGCAGGCAGATCATGTTAAAATTGTACCTATGATATGTTTTGAGCCACTCACTCCCCTTTTCACAATCATATATAGCTAGAGATAGGGTAAAATAGCATTAATTTTCAGTTTTTTTAGCATTAATTATTGGAAATTTAGCGTTTTGTGGCATAATTTTGCATGTTGTAGCAAAATAGATAAAAATGTCTTTCGTCAATGTTTTTAGGGCCTATACAAAGGATTTATGATAAAAGCAACGACTAACGGAATGTGGTGATTAGCCGGATGGGCTGTGGAAGGCACAGGATGCAAGTAAAACCCAAGCTGAAGCACACAGACGAGTGAAACTCAATGATTTTTTAATCACTTATTTCCGCTGAAAAACATCGTTTTATAGAAATTCTCAGGATTTTATTTAAATGCACAGCATTTTCAGGGAATTCGCGTCTATTTCTCTAAATAGAATAATTTAGCTAAAATACTCTCAAAATCACGTTTTTCAAGTTAATTTGCGAAATAAAAATCGCTTTAAACACTTTCAAATGCCATGAAACGCAAAGAAAACTTATAAATACCCTATTTTCGACCCTTTTTGTTCTTTTCGCGTTTTTTGCAAAAGCGAATTTAACCTATATATCTATATATAGCTCCTGCCCTATGGACTACATATTTAAATGCATTTTTGTTGATATCTGTCCTGAGTGTTCTTTTGAATGATGATAAAACATTGATTTTTTTTTGTAATTGTAAACAAAAACCTAACATATTCTTGGGGTGGGACGGGGAGGGCCGTGGATCCCACCCCCTTAATATTTCGACTTTCACTACCATCACCCCCTACTCTGTAACTGCTTATGTGGCACAACACTGACTGTAGCGTGTGTTAAGTTACAATATAATTTATTCTAGTCCAGATTATTTTCTGATACACACATGCAAGTGTATCGCAGATGTTAATTTGGATTTCAACAAAAAGTCTAAACCTTCCATTGTTTTAGATACCTACTTTACTAAACTAGGATGGATATTAGAATAAAAATTAAGTGGTTCAATTTTCCAGTCTTACTTAAAAATGATTATGTATGCAAATAAAGCTATTAAAATGGCTGTACATGTTAAAATATTAATCTTAATATTAGATACTGAGTTTGAAATAAATCATCCACTAACTATTTTACTCATTTAAACAAGAAAATATATTACTAAGGCAAACATGAGATAATTAAGATCTAATTTTTAAAAACAATATATTAAACTTGGTTAAATATTTACAATGTAAATTAATTTTATTCGAAACACAAATGATTGATGTGTTCATAATTATATGATCTGTATTATCTTTCATCAAAAAATAAAAAAATATAAAATAAGAGTTGGTAATTTCCTTACAGGCACATCTCAAGGCGTAGTGTCTGTGTGTGGTCCCCAGTATTTACAATATACTTCCATAGACCACTTGTTGCTCGGGCTCTTTTAGGGCGCGCATATTGGACGCTTGAAAGACACAAACGACTGCCTGCTTGGTCTACGTTTTGCAGGTTATTGCCATCATCTTGCCGCCTGTCAAATATTAAATAATATTTAAAATCTTAATAAGTCTAATCTTTTATTGTAAAGAATAAATATTAAGGACTTAGGACTCACCTTGGAACAGTACAATGTATTTGAGGCTAAACATTTGGGACGTCTTTTAAGATAGTATTTACTAAAGTACTTTACATGCTTACTATAGGTTGCTAAAAAATTGTCTTGTCTGGTCTTTGTTCTTTTCCTAACTAACTGTATTCCACTTTTATTTAATATTTCATACTAGAATAGTTAATGAGTTAATGTAGATATTAAGAACTAGGAGGGTAGTTCAAAGGAAGTGCACTCAATGGTGGTGGAACTATTTTGTTGAGGAAGGAGGGCAGGACTACTATAGAATAAAGCCAGTAAGTAAGAGGGGGTTAAGGACGAGGGTTGTGGAGCAAGTGAAGTGCAGAAGCCATACCTTGTAAATTTTATTAAAGGTAAGTGCCCCTATAAGTCATAATTGATGTTGGCTGTGTACATCTCCCAACACTGTAACTGTTTTGTTTTTTTTAAAATTAGTTTTATCTAAAAGTTACTTGGAGTTTATTAATAATAATAAATTGAGTTGTACAGGTCCCTCTAGTATACACCTCGTGATTTTTTTTTAAATAATAGATATTTGGAAGTTGGTAAAATTGTAATTAAAGTTTGATACACCCTTATCCCTTCCAACTTGTATTTTTAATACCCTTGATTAATTGGTTGTATTCAATAGGATATGAAACTATTTTGGTCATTGAGCTGGCTTATAATTCATGGAGTTGATAACATGTAGTGTGGGAACTTTTCTTCCCTTGTTGGGGATGAATACACTGGGGAGTGTAGGAGGTTACATAATTATCAATTACTACACAACCTCTATGTACTTATCACAAGACATTGTTAGTATAGTTGTGGCTGTGGGGCTTACATCTTTTGAAACAATTTAACTCTGCCATTAATATGTTTGCCTTAATCTACATTAAACTCTTACAAAATACTGTGTGACACGCAGGCAAATGTTCAAGGTTATTTTAGAATTAGAAATTATAATTCACTAGAATGTCATTATGTAAGTAATTTTAAATCTACATGCATAAAATCAAATCCTGAATTAAAAAGCATTCTTAAGACAATCAAAATGATATCAGAATAAACTACACCACATGAACAGTAATAATGCATGTTTAAATAGGGCTATTGCATTTAAAATATTTTAAAATATATGTTTTATATGAGTATGTTGGTGTGAACATTGTTGTGAGAATCTGTCATACAAACGATTCTGCTAAAGACATAGACATCCAAGGAAATAAAAAATTACTGTAAACATATTGTTTGTCCTATGTACCCTATTACTATAGGCAATAAGGCTTATTAAGCCATTATCAAATCACCAAAAACAGATACTCTCGATCTCAAACAAAGGTTATATAAAGAAAGCAAAGTATAAATTAATGGCAATTAAAGTACTATTTCAAAGCTTTGAGCTAAACATCTATAAAGGTCTGCAGTTTTGACGATGTAACTGTAATTAAATTAATATATTCAATTATCAACTCAATATTCATCTCATAAAACTAAATCTAGTATTTACATTTTATTCCAAATATTCAAACTAAAAAGAATCCACGTCCAAATAGGTTCATTGTATTATGTTAATGTTCACTAATAGAGTTAACATACACTTCCGCAAGCTTGAACTAAGGCCTAAGGAGCTTGAAAGTTCATTACCACACTTACATAATTACACCACTTATCCCTATTTTGAGCTAGTTCTATCCAGTCCACCTCACTACACCCTATATATATTTATATTTTGAGTTAGTATTCTATCCAGTTCACCTCATTGCACCCTCTTTCAGGCCATTATAATGTTATGCTCCTATCTGTGCCTAAGTCTTCCCAATGGTCTCCATCTCATTGGGTTTGCCAGTCAATACCCTGACACAGTTCTAGAGTCTTCCATTCACGATGCATGTCCTGCCCAATATAACCTGCGAGATTGTATTATCCTAATAATTTCTTGTGATAAGTACAGGGTATGTAACTCATCATTATGTAGCCTTTTACCCTTCCCAATATATTCATCCCTTTTTGAACCAAATATCTTCCTAAGCACTTTGTTTTTGAATACCCTAAATTTCTTTTCATCGTGTAAGGTAAGAGAATAACAGGTAAAACTATTTTTTATTATATTCTGAGTTTCATATTCCTTGACAGTCGAGATATTAACAATCTTAATGACAAAGTAATAGCAAGCATTTCCGGCTGTACTATTTTTGCTAACTTCTACTCTAGTATTGTTATATCAAGTTGTTTCCAAAATATTATACTCACTAACCATGTCAAATGATAGGTTGCTCGCAGTAATCTCTAAATTATCGTCCATGTAGTAACCAAAATTGATAGGCACAGGATACGGTTTGGAGCAACAGGTTCTCTATTTATTTAACAGTAATACCCAGAATATTTGTTTTACCAGTACTTGGATCTACCCACGATCACAACATGTTTTCTTCCATTTCTCTGCATCACTCTAACTCTAGCCAAACACACAACTGATCCAGGCCTAGTCCTCTCACTGCCATAGTCAAATTACAACAGTCCACAATCTGTGCTCTATGTCATCACATATTTATTCCTTTCAGTGTTCACTTCTAAACCTATTATTTCCTTACTAGCTTCAAATAAAATTTCTGCATTTCTTGCAATAACTATCTTAATATTACCCAACAAAACTAAATCATCTACATAGGTAATCTAATAGCTGAGTTGTACCATTTAATGTCAACCCTCCCCTACTCTCTTACATTACCTTAATAGCATACTCCAAGGATGGATTAAAAAGTAATGGGGAAAGTGCATCTCCTTGTTTCAACCCAGTATGTTTTTCGAAAGTATCTGATAAGTTGCACCCAACATGTACCCTGACATGTGTATCAATTAAACATGTCTCAGTTTGACAAGATTTTTGGGTATCCCAAACTTAACTAAAATTTCATATAATTGGTTCCTTTTGAGTTTTAGCTAAAGCATAGGTTTTGTTAATCTATGATGTACTGTCATGTTTCATTCACACTTTTTTTTCTAATATTTGCCAAATATTAAAAATCTGATTCGTTGTTGATTTATTTCATAAAAATCCACATTGATAATCCCCAATTATTTCCTCTGGCATCAATCTAATTAAAATTATGTCGGATATAATGATGTAGCATGTTGGTAGTGAAATAAATTTAGATTTCTGATATAGCATGTTTGAGTGAGTCAGTTGTTTCTGTTGGATCCTCTATACGAGTAATATGGGTAGTTTGGATGCAACCATAATTGAAAAGATTTAGACAATAATTAAAAGGTTGTAGGGCTATAAACTAAAGTGTACCAGGTTACTCAATGATCTAACTAAATGTATTTAATAACCTTTTATGTATAATATCTTCTAATATAGACTGCTCTTCATGAGTTGATGTTCCATTGCCCCCAAGCCTGTCCGTTGAGTGCTGTTCTAATTCTTTGAGTAAAGCCTCCACGGCTCCTTGGTTGTGATGAATGCTTGACAGGATGGCATCCCTAAAAATAAACACCAATATTTGGATTTAGCTGTTAATTAATAGATTATTACTATTTTTATTGCTTAAAGTTAACTTTTTATGTTTTATACGATTGTATGGAAAAAGTTATTATCCTTTTCTTGGATAAAAACTACTTTTAAACGTTGAATTCCATATCTTTAGTCATGCAACCTAGGGCATCAGGATCGCAATAAATGAGATTGCCAGTGATGAGTTTGTAGAAATTTGAATTTTCAGATAGGCTATAGATAAATGTGTTACTTATGTTTTAATTTATATGTCCATAAAAAAATTGTTCCTGTTCATCATAAAAAAATAGTTCCCAATGAATATATGGAAAAATTATCCTCACTAATCCTAAAAAGAGTAAGCCTACCTATGGTAAAAATGTAAAAATTTTAAACACAAAATGTATAGGTACCTAATAGGTGTTTTTCTAAAAGGGTCCATATATTTTTTTTAATTGTTGAATAAAATGTCTGTATTATATAAGACATAGGATCATATCCAAGGAATACTCAATAAATAAGTTTTCCAGGTATTGTAAATGTGAGGTGAATGAGGTGGGCGAAAAGAAATCAATGTGTTTTTTTTTTAAGGAACTTGACTCTAAAAGCTATCTTGAGCAGTCCTCACCTTGAATTTTTTTAATTAGATTTCTCTATAAACTATTTAAAGTAGTCATACCCCAGAAATTTTTTTAAATGTGGATGCTCCTCAAAGCTATTAAGAATGCTGTTTCCCTTTGTTTTTTCTGACAGTTAGATTCCTGTCAGAATAAAGTAGTTTGCACCATAAAATTCCTAGACTGGACAATGCTACACCATCTCAGGAACCTTGTAATATTCGGTTTTGTCCACCTGCCCACCATTTTTTAGTGCAGTGCTCCTTTTGTGGTCATTTTTCTTCGCTTGTTTACAACAAGTCTAGTTGTTTTTAAGCTCTTCTTGTTATTATTTTAGACCAAACTATTTCGCATAAAAGTTATGGGTCTAGGATTAGTTCCCATTGCATTGTTGGTTCGATAAAGATAAAACAAATCTACTTCGTTTCTTTTTGTTGTTCTAGCTGTCCACGTAGTTGGGGCTGTTAACTATGCAATAGAGTTTTTTTCGTAAGCATGCTAAGTATTGTGTCACGAGAGTTGTGTGAACATTATCAAGGGAACATTCTCTTTCATCAGTTAAAGTAAAAAGTGATGTTTTAACTAACTAAACTCAAGCGAGGTTATTTACTTACGAGTTCGTCTCTATATGAATAGATCATAACCTTGAACTTCAGTCATAATTTCGGAAAAGATCGGCATTTCCATTTTCCAGTGTTAATAAGTTTAATGGTAGTAACTAGTAACTATCAGAAGTGGACGTTCCAGTTGACTTGCGTTCTACATGCCAAAGGAATTCTCAAAATTATAAAAGGCGTGGAAACCATGCCTATTGAAAATACAAATAAGGCTATCGACCTATGACAAAAAAAAATGGACGCCATACTACAGCTATGGAGCTCAGTCATATTTCCCTAATCAAAAATTTTAAAACGTCCTACGAAATTATAAACAAACTAGATTATATTCACGAGCGCAGATCAGAAACAAATAAAATGAAAGTACATTAGCATTTATATAATTATCAGTAGAACTCAGCTGACTCAATGTATGAACACATTGTTAAAGTGGAAGCACTCGCCTGACAAATAAAATAAGTTCGAGATACAGTCAGCGATCTGGCTATCATGACTAAGATCTTGAGTAGTCTACTTCTGAAATATAAGAGTTTCGGATAAGCCCGGCTCTCCATGAGTGAGGACAAACAGACCATCGCCAATTTGAAGTCACGTCTGATTTATGAAGAGACCAGCTTGACGAAGGGGGAAGAGTAAGAAGCAGCTTTAGCTTCTGTAGCTAAGAGAGGCACTGGATCTCATGAACGTAAACCACGATCTTATGAATCAGGAAACCAAAGTAGCCAAGCTGTAAGAAAACTTATCTGTTACAATTACTGCCAACGAAAGGGTCACCTCACCCGTGACTGCTGGTGTGAAAAGAAAAGTTGCCAAGTTTTAGATAAAGTTAAAAATAACCATTCAAATTGTTCTGCCTTTAATGTCGATGAAGCAAATGAATGGGTTCATTTTATGATGAGAATTCTTGGACCATATAGTGGGGCTTCCAGTCATATGACATGGCACAGAGACTATTTTAACAAATTTTAAAAGGTTAGCGACGGTTCTTCTGTTCGTCTAGGTGACTCCCACAAGCTTTCTTACAAAGAGAAAGGTGATGTATTGATTCGGAGGCTGCTGAATGGTCTCTGGTATGACTTAGTCATTATAGAACCTTATGTCCGAAGGAAAAATAACGAAGCTAGGAATAAAAGTGGTTAAGTAAAACAATTTTGTTTCAAGTTTTTGAAAATGAAAAGTTGGTCGCGTGTAGTGAGCGTAAGCCCAATAACCTATACCAAATGCTTTTTCAGACTCCAACCTCAAATGAAGCCAATTCTGTCACTCAGTTTAGTTTGAAGCTATGGCATGAATACCTTGGCCACATCAATGTCAGATCTTTGAAGGAAAGTCTCCAAAGTTTTAGCTGAGGGTGTCAACCTGAGTGATGCAGACAATTTATTTTGCCCTCGCTGTGCATATGGAAAGAACCAAACGCTCCATTTCAACAACCCAACCCACCAGAAGATGAAGGTCAGTGAGTTAATATACAGTGATTTTGATGTCATGCCAGTCGAGTCTGTAGTAGGAGCTAAGTACTTTATTACTTTCAAAGATGGCTACTATGGTTAAAGAGTAGTTTCTTTGTTAAACAAAGGGGGCACATTACAATGCTTCAAAGATTGTAGAAACGAAGTACAAGAGAAGTGTACAAATCCTCCGTACAGACAAGGGTACAGAGTATGTCAATTAGGAGTTTCATGAATTTCTTGCCTCAAAAGGAATCATTGCTGAGAGTATAGCGCCATACACACCCAAATAGGTTCCTTTCTCGGAGAGAGATATGCACACAATTGAAGAGAGCGCTCAGACGATGATTTGCAGCAGCGACCGTGTATATATATATAGCCTATATATATAGCCTATATATATATATAGCCTATATACAGCCTATATATATATAGCCTATATACAGCCTATATATATATATAGCCTAGATATATATCATATTTATGCTCTTTTTTCCAACATATTTCTGTAACAATGTGTATTAGTTCATTTATATTATTTTAGGATCGTGCTTAAGTAAAGATTGCATTGTTAATGGATTGCGTTTGTTTGTACACTCGGTTTATGAACAATGTAATATTTTGTCTCAACTATTTAGTTTATTTTTATTTATTAGTTACCATGATTGGTTTGTGATTGCCATAATTAGCTGAGGAATGTAAAACGAGAAAATATCAAAAGGTGGGTAGCTGGATTTTGAACGTCCTAAATTGATTAAGTTGTGGAAAAGCTTAACCGTGTGAAGAACGGGTCAAATTGCTAGCATAAAGTATTCAAAGGTAATGTAAAAAAGTGAACTCTTTATTTTTCTTCTTAGCGCTATGAATTTACAGTGGTTTAATAAGTTAACCTTCATTAGTCTTTACCAATTTTTCTACAATATATTATACGGTCATTTAAATTAAACATAGTGTATTTAAAAGAGTTTGGACTATTTTTCTGAAACTTTATTCTCATAAGAAATATTTTAAACCTGCGGGATTTAATCAGTACCTACTAGCGAAGTCCACTGGTGTACTCAGATATTAATTAGAAAGTGGTAATAATTCCGGTATATCGCACTGTGTTTTTCATATCATGATTTTATCAACATTTTTATTTCCGTTTTCTATGAGATATATATATATATATAGTGTTTTCCCTAAAATATTCACTCTCACCTAATGTAATTAAATTATATAAGTTACTGATAGCTTTAAAGTGCATTATAGCGCGTTAAACTAAAAATAAAATGTATATTATTTTAGATGAGAATAACAAATGTTTGAACTATTAAGAATGTTTTGATTTTCTCCCCAATGCCACTAATACGAATAATTCTTAATAAATTTCCCGTGAAAAATATATTTATATACTTATAACTTACCTATTAATATAACTAGTCCTAAAACAATAATAAGTAATAACATGAATATAATAAAGTTAGTTTGATATTTTCATTGTATTTTTACTCAACATTTTAACTCATTTATCTTCTGTATAATATCTTAGATGGACAGAAGGATGATTGTAAACCTGTGCCTTGGACAGCGAGTGAAGGTGAGGCTGAATGATGAAGGAACCAACAGTGTGGAAATAGGAAGAGGAGTGAGGAAAGGATGTTGATTGTCACGAAGCCTGTTCAACTTGCATGGAGAGTGGCTGGTCAGGGAAGCCCTGAAAGGTCGTGGAAATCTTAGGATAGGAGGACACGTCATCAACACATTAAAATACACAGATGATCTAGCATTCCTGGCCAAAAATGAAGAAGAGTTACAGAAAATTTGAAACATCGCACTGTATGGAGCAGAAACTTGGACTCATACGAAGATGGAAAAGAACTACTTGGAGATCTTTAAAATGTTGTGCTGGAGAAAACTTGATAAGATTAGGTGGACAGACATAATGAAAAAATTTGTAATGAAGAAGTCCTAAGAAGAGTTGGTGAAAAGAGAACCATTTTGGATGTGATTCTTCTGTGCAAAGCAAACTGGACTGGACATATCCTTAGGAGGATCTATCTTCTGCACAAGGTCAGACAAGGAAAGGTTGAGGGAAAGAGGAGCTTAGGAAGGAGGAGGATTCAAATATTGGATGACTTGAAGGAAAGAAGAATATTCTGAGAGATAAAAGAGGCAGAGGACAGGAAGCATTGGCGGTCTAAGTTCGCTGACCAAAGGAATGAACCTGTCATAAAACAGAACAACTAATAATAATAATAAGAATAATAATGTAGCCATACAGCTACAATGACCCGTGATAGCATTTACATTGTTGGTTGTATCAGTTTTAAATGTATAGGACTGAATTTATTCATAATAGTTTACAATTCATATTTTAACACCTAAATATGACAAATGACAAATATTATGCGTACAACCCGAATGTGGTAGTGAGACAGAGTGGCAAAACAAAATTTTCTTCAAAAAATCATAACTGAACCCTATACCATGAGTAATGGTGTATAAGTAATTTGAGAAAACACACAATGAAGATTTAAAAAAAATTAATGTAAAATGAAAAGAAAGCTAATTATGAATTTTTCTGAAAGGCTTCTAAATAGTACTCACTTTGGATAGTCAGTTACTTCCAGGCAAAGAGTATTGGTGAAATAGTCGCAATCTTTCAAGGCCGGTGACTTGGTGTGTTCCATTACCTCAGCAGGATTCTGTTTTCTAGCAGGCTGTGATAAAACACCAGGTAATTGCTGAACTCTGTTGGATCCTTCAGGAATCAATGTTGTGGCAAAGTTCGGTGCCCATTTTGATTTCTGAATTGTTGTAATAGGCCGGGAATGTGGCGGTGAAGGTGGAGGCAATAATTCTGGTTGCATTGATTAAAATAAATATAATACGATGCATTAACATTTTACCACAGTTTAATTCAATTAGATGCGTTACATCTAGCTCAGGGGCTTCCAACCAGTGGCCCGCGATGCAACCACCCCCTCCCCCCCACTTTTTTTTTTTGCAGTGTCTTGTAATAAATTGATGTTTTTAGCCGAAAAACGGAAATTTCGTACTTTCGTTGGAAAAATCCATGAAAGCTCCAACCTTGTTCATTTAGTAGGCTAATAAACTTAATTGAGCTCTATTTTAATAATAACTTGTGTATCTGCGTTAGTCCTATTCCTATAGCCTATTACGATGCGGCCCTCTATTAGACTCATGGAGTAATTGTGAACCCGGGCACTTTTAAGTTGGAAACCCCTGATATAGCTTAACCTGAAACATCACTTAAGGTCTAGCCACTCAAAATTTTAATAAATTACATTATGGGTGGAATTAAACATTTAGTTAAAATTATATAATTTTGAATAAATGGTAAACTAACAGGTCTCTGTTTTCATAGAGTGTATTAAGATAAACCACTAACAACTATCTCACCGGCATCATAAGGTAACTGTTGACAAATATATTTAAAATTACATTTAATTTGCCCGATTATAGTTGATGTACGGGAAAAAATCAAATTTATATGAGTGTGCGTAAATAAATGATCTGTAGTAATTAGTTGGTAAAACAGATTCTATAATAGGCTTCAAATGACATATTTTAGAGAAAATTATTATAAATAAGTATTTAGAAGGTACTGACTGAGTGCTAGTTTCAAGAAATATAACAATTTCTGAACATCAAAGTGATTTTTTTTTTCTCATTTTTCATAAAAAAAAACCTTTTGAAGCCTGTTTTTTATAAATTCCGAGAAAATTTAAATGTAATCCTACATAGCTTAGTAGTAAAATGAAATAATGTGAATCAATGTGTGTCTAGTAATTTACTCTTTTTAAACATAGAATAAATTGACTCATCTCAAAACTTGGAAGACACAATGGCTATCACTAATATACTAATGGATTTTGTATTTGATTTTCCTTCAACCCACGAATCTTGTGTTAGTAGGTACTGACCAAAGTGTATAACATAAGAACAGTTTCTGAAATATTAGTAAAAATAACATAAAGTGTTTGGTTAAACAAATCCACTGTAGCTAGTTTTTATTTTAGACATCATAATATAAAAATATCTAAATGAATATGACCCAAATTATTTCGAAAAGTCATATTAGTTTTCATTGTTAAGTTTAAAAAATGAAAACAATATTTCAGACATTCGGTAGCTTTTAGCTCAATGTGTGTGGTCCAACTGGCGGCCTGCGAGCCAAATGCGGCCCGCGTTCACTGAAAATGTGGCCCTCACAGTATCCTGAATGAAAATTAAAGGGAAACCCTCGGTGGCAGATGTTAAATAAAAATATTTACTAAAAAATGTCATGATTGTATTTATTTGATTAATAAAAATATGTATTAATATATTTTTATAATGCTAAGTTATTTTGTGAAAGTGTGTGTGATTGCATATTTAATAATATATTTTTGGGAGATTGATAAACTTTTTGGCAAAAATTTGAAATATTCTACCAACCAAAAATACAATCCATGTATAAGTAGTGAAAGCTATTGTTTATTAAGTGTTGTATATAGGCCTATATTAGGTTATTATTAAATATATCTACGGCCCGGGGTACAAGCTGATAATCGTATTTGGCCCTTGGGATGAAAAACGTTGGACTACCCTGCCATAGATTATAGATTACATATTTAATGGTTTTGTTATTTAGAGACAAACTGTCAAGGCCAAGGGTGTGCTAATTTTTTAATAAGTTTGAATAATCATGAGTGGTATTTAAAAGATGACACAATATTAATGTAAATTTATCAAATTATTTAAACTAATCAAATAAATGTAACACGTTCGTATTGGTGGTCACGTGGTCTAAATGTCAAGTTCATATAGTCTGGTTTACCAATGACGGGAAAGTAGAGGTTTGAGTCGCAGTCGAGTGTGTTAAGAACACTTTTTCTTTAATGGCCCCCAATTCTTCTTTCGCCTAAATGTATGTACATTTTATCTAAATTGTATCTTCATCATATCCATCCCAAGTGCAATTTTTTTTTTTTTTAGATCCACGACTTACTACCCATCTGGCCTATACGCATATGTAGTAATTGCGCTAATGGGTTAAGGATGAAGGAGGTCTAGTTTAGACGGGAGTGTACCCACTTTGGCGTGAAAGGAGAGTGGAAAACAATTTAGGGACAAAAATCCTCAGTATACCCGACCAGGATTCGAGCCATGATTTCCCCGGCATTGGCAGTCCAATCTATTGAAAGAGTAAGACCTTAGAGTTTAGACCATTTGAACACTGAAGCGGGTAGTTCGTTATTAAAAAACAATTAAATTATTTTATCGTACATCAATTATTATTAGCCGAGTATATTCTAACTATATTAACTGCAGTGGTATTCAACCTGAAGTATGATAAGACATATTAGGGAGTACGTAAAATTTAATAAATATATATGTCATTTAAAACTTATTGATACATTATTTTGGATATAATTTATTTTGAGCGTATAACTCAAACAGGTGCTAAAAAAAATTATTTATTTTAGACATAAACTAGAGAATAGGTATAACTTGTATTATGAAACGACAACTTTGGAGGTACAAAGTTAAAGAGAAATATTTGGCGGTACGTAAACAAAAAAAGGTTGAATAAGACTGACAGAGGAGTTACAATAGGCCTACTTCTACTCCCCTAATGTGAGTTACAATAATAATTATCTGCAGCCGTAGAGATAGCAAGTAGTTCTATCTCTTTCTCTCACCTGTTTCAATTTGAACGTTCCTCCTGTTGTGGCCAGATGTGGCAAACCCATGGTGTAAGAATGGCATTGGGCTGGTCCCTATCATGTTGATTGTGAACCCTGGGTGAGCCAGCATTAGTTTTTTTAAACTTGGGCCAGGTGTCAGGTGGTGTCTACGAAACTTCAAGGCCTGGGCGGGAGAATTACATTAGCATTAGAACGGTGATTTACAACCTTTTTGCAGGGTCTGACCCCAATTTTGTCTTTGAGATCAGCACAACCTTTTTATAACTTCTTCTTAAGTCAACAACCTGAAGGTTGGTTTGGTGTGTATTGCGTCCATCCGAAGTTGGACATATACTCACTCAGTCCTTCACCTGGTTAGTAATGCCTGCACCATCTGGTGTATAGCTCATGTATTAGGGGAGTTTAGGAGGTGTGTAGTAGTTTACCGTTGCCTTCCACACTGAATTTCTATGTGCGAGCGTGAAAGGGCCTACCAATTTTAATGGGGAAGGTATTTCCACATATGTTCCGGTGTTCTTTTATATGCCACAATCGATATGGGACCGACGGCTTTACTTCCCCTCCGAAGGAAGTTGTGCTACAGATTTGTATCACTCAAGAAAAATCCGTCGACCCCGGATGGGTTTGAACTCACGAACATCGGGTCCTGAAGCGAACAATTTACCCCAAGACTACTGAAGTCAACCTTGGTAGCTTACAAGCGTTCAAATACTAACTAATCCGTTTTGGTGTCCGCATGATCTAAGGCACTACTCTCGCAATAGGCTAGACTACAGAATATGGGGAGATCAGCGTTCGATCCCAGTCGGGTGTACTGAGTTTTTTCCAAAATTGTTTTTCACTCTCCCTCCACGCAAATGTGGGTACACTTCTTCTAAATTATACCTTCCTAATCCCTTACACATTAGTGTAATTAGTATATAGGCGTATAACCCCGAACTAATAGTAAGACGCGGTGCTAAAAAGTCCTAGTTTTTAATATTTTTTAACTGCGTCTTATCGCTCATCCGGGCTCTCACCATTTAACTACACAAATTGGGTAGGTATAATTGAGAAGAAGTATACCCTTATTTGCATGTAGGGAGGAGGGGTGAACCGTCTAGGAAAACTACCCCCAGTAAACCTGGCCAGAATTAAAAGCCCTGACTTCCCCTACACCAACAAGTACATCTAACCGGGATTCGAACCCTGATATCTATGTCATCGTCAGCATAGTTTATTGCAAGAGTGATGCCTAATACCATTCGACAACAGAAGTGGGTGAAATATATTATTAAAATCCCAACGAGACAATTGTGTTAGTAAGGGGTCAACCACAAACCACCTTAAAGTCACTCACCTCCGGGGGGTCATTGTTTGCTCTCATAGTGGACGCTCCGCGAAACATGTTGGCGATGTCGATACTGATGGGTAACAATAACTCAGACAAAATGTTCCTCTTCTCAGTACCTTGGCCGGAACGTTCTCCAAACATGCTCACCACTTGCTGTAAAGATGGTGGCACGCCGTTCGGTGATGACATAACCTGAGCTGTCAGCAAAGTTGCTAGGGTCAATCTTTGTGGTGGGGACATACTTCTGATAATAGGCAAGACCTGACCAATCAAATGGGACATTTCCGGCCTCTTCATAGCAGTGAGCATTGCCCTGTAAATCACCGATTCTTTCTTACTTGATTCTCGTTCTTTATCAATATTTTCATTATTTTCTTCTTCATGCAAAATGGATTCATCAGGTGAATAATCCTGTACTTCCGGATCATCTATACTTGTAAAATGATCTGATAAGGGCCGACTAGTGACCCTGGTATCGTTCTCATTGTCTTCAAAGAGGAACTCTTCCAATTCCATCCCATCTAAAGATGTTGCATCATCTGCTACTGCTTGTGTAGTTATTCCAAAACAAATCTGTCACAAAAGAGATAATACATCATTTTTGGTCACTTGACTTAGATAACACATATTTGGTGTCGAATTTAAATGTAAATAATAACTTTTAGGTATTCCAGCAATTGGCAACTAGTTTTCATGAATTTCTTGATGAATTACGATAAATTTTAAAATCTAAAGTCCTGACTCACTGACCACCACCGCCCGAACTTATGGATATGAAATCTTTAAATTTGACGGGGAGGTTCTTTCAGGACGTAGGCATCCGATAAGGAGTTTCACGAAATGTTTACTCTAAGGGACGAAATAGGGGGGTTGAAAATTTTCAAAATTCACTTAAGTATTTTTTTATCCAGTGGACAAAGAGCCTTGAAAATTTTAAATGAAAGTTCATTTCAAGACTCGGGATAGATGCTTTTGAAGGTTTTTCGAATTTCATCCCATAAGCGGGTGGGGATGGGCAGAAATCTGTGTGACTCATTGACACGCATCATCATATTTCCCCAGCCCCTGGGCCTTGAAACTTGACATTTCTTGTCAGGAGGTAGTGGGACTGCCCCATATAACCGTAAAAAACTAAAATTGGAAAATGGGGATCCAGGAAATGAGGGGAATATAATTTGAAAAAAAAAACGTTTTAGATGAGGTAGAAAGTTAAAATTTGACAGCCGTGTATATTATTATTATTTATTATTATTATTAGCACCGCGTCTTACACCGTTCGGTATACGCAGACAGCCCTGTATAGATACAGCTCCGAATAGTTTAATTAATATTAAAATTTAAACTTTCTAAGAGTGAATTGGAGAAAAGTGGTTGGGTTGGTCCAAAATTTTAAAAACTAATAGTAAACAACTATTTCCCAGTTTGGTAGAAAACTTAAATTCGGCAGGCGGGTAAAAATATCACTCTAAATAAATATTTAGGGCTAGAAATACAACATTTTAAAATGGAGCTTTGGGAAACAGGGGGCTTGTGGTGGACGGGGGGGGGGGGGAGGTAGGAGGCCTTTACAGAAAAACACACTCTTATGTGTGGATGAAAACTTAAATTTGGCAGGCAGGTAGAAGAAAAACTCCAAATAACCTAATGTATTTTAAAATTCGATATTTCTAAAGTAGGAGTTGTTTAAATGTAAAAAGGGGGTTAGCAATTTACAAAACTAATAGAAACTAGTTATTTTCCGTGTGGTGTGAAAGTGGGCAATAAGGTATAAATAACACTCCAAATAGTCATAAGAGACTTAAGATTTTAAAAGGAAAAAATAGGGGTTGGAGGGGGAGGCAAGGGGGGCTAGATAAAAAAAACTTTCTAGGTGAGTCAGAAAACTTAAATTTTCCAGGAATGTAGAGGGACTGCTGCTACAACAAAATAAATTTTAAATACTTACTATTCAGAAAGGGGGCTTATCTGTGTGTTTTATACCTTTTGACCTTTTTATTCTTATTATATTAACTTTTTTCACTTTTTGCCATTTTTCCCCTTTTCCAATATTATCCTTTTTCCTTTATTATTCATACTTTTTTTAAAAAATAGATTTAGTTTTAACCCTTTATGCTCTTTTTAAATTCCTTGCCCTAAAATATTTACCCACGGCATAGCTGGGAACTTCATGTAAAAAAGTGTAAAAAATGGAAAAACAAGGTAAAAAGTAGAATCTAATCAATTTTTTAAAAAGGATAAAAAGGCATACTTAGTAAAAGGTGTAAAAGCGTTAAAAGGTTAAAAAGGAAAAATAGTACAAAAAGGGTAAATATGGGTAAACACGGTAAAAGGGGTAATTTAAAAGTGGGGATAAATGCTAAAAAAATGTTATATTTAATAGTTTTGCCCCTTTTGCACTTTTTACACTTTTTACCCTAAAATTGTATATTTTGTTTTAATTTATTTAGAACCGCGTTTTACTACCGTTCGGGTTATACGTGTAAGTACTAATTACGCTAATGGATTAGGAATTGGGAAGGTTGAATTTAGAGGAAGTGAGCCCTTGAGGGAGAGTGAAAAACCATTTAGGAAAAACCACCCTCAGTTCACCCGACCGAGATTCAAACCTTGATCTTCCCGTCCTTCGGAAGTCTAGCTCAACACGACAAACGCATTAGCTAACTACGCCACTGAGTAGGGTCCAAAATAATAGCTATGCATTTTTCCCTTATACCATTTTTACCCGCTTTATTTCATTTAATCCTTTCTTATAAAAATGTTCGATTTCATTTACTTTCTACCCTTTATGCCTTTTTTTAACATTTTCACTATTTTTACCATAAACTAATTCTCCCGGGCAAGGCCGGGTAACTATCTTACTTCATGCCAGTATCTAATAAACGTGTAAGGCTTTTATACACAGTACTACTATCCGTTCGGGTTATACACATATGATGTACTAATTACGCTAATATGTTTAGGGGAGGTAGGTAGAATTTAGATTAGAATGTAGCTGCATTTGCATGGGGGGAAAATGTAAAACCATTTAGGAGGAAAGAAACCCTAGTACACCCAACCGAGATTTGAACTCCGATCTTCCCGCAACCGGCAGTCCAGTCTACTGCAAGAGTGACGTCGGCTTAGACTAGAAGTCCCCAACCTTTTGTACCTTAGAGCACATTCAAAATTAACGGTAGTGCGGCGGGCACCAATTACTTTTTCAAGGCAATATACTAACTCCAGCCAGGCTCAGAGGTCAGCTTCAACGCTATAAACACGGCCGGTAAACTGCCATGTTAAGTTTCCAACAGCGACTGTGACGTTACATGTGGCTGTGGGTAATACTCAAGAACGTAGCCATTGGAGGGGGGGGGGTGAGGGGTTTTCAACCCCCTCCAAGTTGACAAAAAATAAATTTAAAAAATACTGCTTTATTTACGGTTTTAACAAGACCAAAAAAATACACAAGGAACTATTTAACTACTCACCACCATTTTGTGCTTGGGTACATTTAAAAAAAAAAATATTTATTCTGTGTTCATTCAGGAAACAAAGCTGAGTAGACCCAAGCCAAGATATTTACAAGGAAATAGGAAATATTAACATGAAATTAGTGAGTGTGAAGATAATGATGGAAGGGGTAGGTCTTTGAGATGGGGAAAAAGCAAAACCATTCAGCTTGAAACTACGGTGGTTCCGAGTAAAAGTACACTTTTTAAATGAGCCGGCAAAGAAAGAGGAATGACAGAGAAGGATTGGAAAGAGGGGGGGGGGGGGCCTTTCAATCACCAACTTCTTGAGAGCAGCATACCTCTAGATAAGCACGAACTTGATTTTTGCCGGAAAAGTGACAGATTAGAATTATTAGTCAAGAACTTTTCAGCTGTGGCCAAAAAGATCATTACATTAACAGATCATATTCTAAATTGAATAACTCACACCTGACACGGGAATAAAACCGTGATCACGTGTCATTCTTGAATGTAATGGCCCCGTGTATAATGGTCAGTGAACCTGGCTACGAGACTAGGGGTCCCGGATTCAATTCCTCGCTGGTACTTTGGGTATTTTTCTCGTAAATGGAATTACCACACGTCACCAGGGTTTGTTTGGTTAGGCTTAAGTTATCTTTAATTGTTTCTATGGTTTCCACACCATCATACTCACTATCACCTTCACCTCATCTCATCGGGACATGGAAAGAGCCTCCACGGAAAGGATGTACGATTAGTAATTCGGGCATTCCCTGGTCAATGGTACATTAGTATTGGATAATCTTTCCACAAACGATTGATGTATCCCAGACGTGCAATATTATTATTATTATTATTATTGAATTCAAATAATATGATACTTATATGCTGCTATAACCGTACTTATCATCTATAAAAGCTTGGCCATTTATTCTATCATTAAAATATCAGCTTTACTCGGATATTGAAGATGAATGAAACTTATAAGGAATGAAATAATTGTTGGAGTTTTACTAGCTCAGTAATAAACCTTGTTGTAAGTTGGTTTGTTACTAATGGTTATTGTTTCTTAAAAAGATTGTAACCGTAGTATATTTATATTAGTTATAGTTATAACAATATTCTGAAACTATATATAAAATATATTTTTTCAAAAAATTGATTAAAGATTGAAATATCGATACATGTTATATTGATTGGTCCTCAACCCGAAGGTTAGTTTGATGAACTTCCCACCCCTTCCGGAGCTTGGCATGCACTCAGCTTTACAGCTGGCTAGTGCTGCCCATACCATCTGGTATAAATATGAAGTTCAGAAAGTTTAGTGGTTCCCCTGTACCTTTTGCACTGAAATTCCATGAGCCAGCTCGAAATATCTTCCAGGTTACTTTTATATACCACAATCGATATGGAAGTTGTACTACGGATTTTTATCGCTTAAGGAAAATCCGTCCACCCCGGCTTGGTTTTGACCCACGAGATTGGGTCCTAAGGCTAGCACTTTACCCGAAGACCACCAAGACCGACAATAGTAGAGTAAACTTGCCAAATATGGGCCTCAGTCTAATATGGGGCCCCTGTCAAATTTGACTTGATTCATGCGGGCATCTTTTGGTTCACATCAGAGGTCCTCCAACAAGAATCAAGCAGTGGCATTCTAAGCCGAGAACGCGCAAAACCAACAGTTAGTGCTCACACAATAAAATTATCAATTTGGTTGATTCTGAACATTTTCTAGTGTCTGACTTCAATCGATATAAACATCTGAAGGTAAAATATATTTATATATAACTAAGTATTTCTGAAAGTATATTATTTGTACTATAGAACATAAATAGTTCATAACGAATTCAGACACATGCTTCTTGTATAAAAATGGCGATATCTTATATATTCTGCCTGCCTTTTATTGGCCCCTTACTGCTGTACTGTTACTAAACGAACTGAACGGAGTAAGAATGTAAGGTCTGTTTCAACCAACTCAGAATCTGAAGTTGACGATCCCTTACTCATTGACACAGATGAAGATAAGGACAGTGGGGATGACACTGAGTGTTCCTATTGCGGAGGACTCTTTTCCGAAGACAAAAATGGGGAGCAATGGGTCCAGTGCACTCAGTGCCTAATGTGGAGTCATTCCAACTCCAAACAAAATTTAGGACAGATCAATTTCATTTGTGAGAAATGCTTGAATGGCTAAACAAACAATTATTTTCCACAATTTAATATACCTATCCTTCCTAATATGTGTCACTGTGTATTTTCAAATAATGTATTATAAGTGTAGTGATTGTGTTAGTGTATGGTTTATTGTGGTATTATCATGTTCAAGAAATGATATTAAAGGTATTAAGGCATTTTTACTGTTTAGAAAAAATCATAAACAGGAAATATCTCTATTTAAAAAAAAGGGGGGGGGGCATATTTTACATGTTTACTCATGAAACAATGACATGTAAATAAATCATCATTATTACGGTAAGACAGGAGTTAAAAACTGTAGTAAATGTATTCCAACCTAAAGGAAATAAGTCAATTAAACTAATTTGAGACTATCTTACCCATTTTTGGCTTAGTCTTTAAAAAGCATTAAAGGTAATTTACAACCCGTATTTAACCTAATAATCTACCTAACCTAATTAACCTAACCTAACCTAATCTACCTAACCTATTTAACCTAATAGTCTACACTTTTTACCCTAGCTACAATTGAAGCCCCCAACTACTTTTGGAGCATTCAGCTAAAAAAAAAACTGTAGAAAAACTCTACCACGAAGTTGAAGCCATGGGATTTTAATAACAAGAAGGAGGGATACTAGAGAAACTGTCTAGTGTTAGGCCATGAAAAATTATCTTAGTACCGATGTCCCGGCCAACATTAGGACCCCAGCTACTATTAAAAACTTTACCTTTTACCCCAATATACAATTATTAGAACGCCCGGCTGCTATCACGTCCCGGTTGCTATTAGGCTAAGTATGAAAATTGTCTTTTAATACTAATCATCTAGCTTTAGATCCATATAAAGAGAATTAAAGTTTGAATATTTCAGAACTAAGATCTTTGACTTGGTCCCAACTAAACGTTGAAAAAAAACAAAAAAAAACTAGTTTTTTTTGTGATCCACGTCCTTTTCCTCTTCTTTTTTTTTCGCACCCCATCTTACTACCTGTTCAAGCTAGACACATATGCATTAATTATAGTAATGAGTTGGGTATGAGGAAGGTTGAATTTAGAGGAAGTTTACCTGCATTTGTTTGTAAGGAGAGTGGAAAACCATTTAGGGAAAACCACCCTCAGTACACCCGACCGTGATTCGAACCCCGATCTCCCCATCATTGACAGTCTAGTCTATTATGACCCACGTCTTAATAACCGTTCGGTATATCCCAATATTTACGCTAATAAGGAAGGATTATAAAGGTATAATTTAGAGGAAATGCACACGCATTTGCGTGGAGAGATAGAGAGAGTGAAAACCCATTTATAAAAAGCAGCTTAGTTCACCCGGACTGGAAGTTACTCAGAGTAGATGAGACTTACTCCTTCGACAGTGTATCCACCGATGTGGGTAAGAAACCTTTTTTTTATTGACTTATTTACAAGGTAAAATCATTGAGTTCCAAGAGATATAAATGAAAAGTCAAGATTATGGTTTCAAACAGAGTACAGTTTGAATTCAAGCTATAATAATCTTCGGTAAAAAAATAATTGTTTATTTAGCTATGTCTTTGGTCTGTTCGTCTACTGTATTCTCTTTACAAGATGTGTATTAATCACAACTTGTGAATGTGTGGAATGCCAGGCCTCCACCGTGGTTCGGATTCCACGTTAAACTGTAGGTCCTCCATTTCATCTCACAATCACCCTACCATTACACATTAGCGTAAGTGCGTATAACCCGAACGGGTAGTAAGACGCGGTGCTAATAATAATAATAATAATAATAATAATAATGTATTCTCTTTGGTCTGGTTTCCTTAACAACATGTAAATATTTAATTATTAGTTTTATTTTAGTTTATTAATTTATGTCATATTTAGAATTTAAAAATTCAAAACATTATCTAGTTTAATAAATACATATGAAAGAATGCGTCATCCAAAAAATACAATTCAAGTCAAATATCGCAAAAATTATATTTTCCATTTAACATTAATTCGGATATTTATTTAATATAATGTATCTTATGAAGCTATATCATTTATTAACTTAGTAATAGGCCTAAAAAATCAATTTCTTGATGAAATTATTTCATTCTTTACATTAAATAATCTTTCATAAAATGATTAGACGTCAGAATAAGATGTTTTTAAAATTGGGATGAGAATATTTCTTAAAAGGTGTGAGATTTTAATTACGTATTGAGACAAGTAGCCCAGTTACAAAACTCAGATTTTAATTTTCTTTTTACTGCCAAGTTTTAAAAATAAATAAATTTAATGATTCATTTTGAACTGATTCTGAAACTCCGTTTATATCAGTTTCGTAAATATGTCACTATCGTTATAAAGTTCCTTTTAATCACAGGTCTAGTTAATTGTATTTAATACATCAACGATGCTTGCACATTAGTCAGTCGAACCGAGTTAAATGGGCCAACAAACGGCATGGATTGTAAATTACAGTGACCCAATTTCATAAGACTGATCAGGGATGTGTTTTTTTCAACAGTGAGAGATGAAATCGAAATTAGTCTAATTCAATCTTTTTTTATTCCAAAATCAAATTTTTATAAACAAGAATAATTTTTTTTTTTAATTTCATGTGTGACCTATTTATTATAAACGTGGGCTGAAGTGACAAACCATTAATAGTATTTCTCGACATTGTTTTCATTATATACCATGCTTTAAAAAACAAATTTAAGAATTTGTTTTAGAAGAGGCCATAAAAAAATTAATTGCTTATTTTACTTACCACGAGAAATGTGATTAGAATATCCATATTTCTTGTAGAATACAATATTGCTGTTTATAAAAAGAATAGTAAACACATGTTGTTTTTTTAAAAACACAAGAACAACTTTATAGACATACCGGAAACAGAATAACTTTAAATAATATCCACACTTGATGCTGCTTAGTTCTAAATAAAATGTGAAATCACTCGTTCTTAGGATTCCTAAACATCTCAATCCTACTCGGACACTAGGACAACCCGGCTATAGGAAAATGGAGATGCTCACGCTGTGACCGATTGTCAACTTGTGAGAAACTGAGGAGCCTTGAACTTGGAACAACACTCTCCGACTTCCACCTTGGCCCACATAGGGAAATGCCACGTGACTTTAAAGACTACCGGATTTTTTTTAAAAAGATTCTCCCTACCCAATAAATAATTTGGTTTCTAAATTAGCTCGTTTTTAAACTAAGCTCAGCATCGAACTGGAGCCCGTTTGGATGGAATAGGTATAGTTTGACACGTGGTTCTGTTTGTACGATTTGGCCTACTTTGTGACGGGGTATCTACTCTTCCCCGTCTTCAGTAGAAAAGCAACGTTAGTTATCTCGTCACCCAAGCTGCCTCTTGTTAGGTACGTATTAACAGAGTAACGGTAACTTAGTCGGCATTTTTTGAAATAGAGGTCAGTGCGACAGAGATCCTTAAAAAAACAACTGACAGATCGGAAGTAAAACGAATAACGCTAAAAAAAAATGTTTGAGGAAGATCTATTAAATGACAATAGGATTCTTAGAGCTGTGTATTCATGACCGATGATTTAAACTGCGAATTAAGTGGTTTCGATCACTTCGGTGGTCGGATGGTCTAAGGCAGTGGTTTTCAACTTTTTTGTGTTACCGGCACACTTTTTCAGCGGCACACTTTCAAATAATATTATTTTTCATGGCATACTTTCGAATGAGAGAATCTTTTAGCGGCTCACTATCAAATAGTACATTTTAGCGGCACACTTTGGGATAAGAGCATTTTCAGCGGCACACTTTCAAATAATCATACTTTTCATGGAATACTTTCAAATGCGAGAATCTTTAGTGGCACACTGTCAAATAGTAGCTTTTTAGTGTCACACTTTCGAATAAGAGCATTTTCTGCGACACACTTGCACACATAACATTTTTTTGTGGCAAACTTGAAGGAGGGATTAAAAGACGAATGCCAGTTTTTTTTAAAAAATTGGAAGTTGGAAAGAAAAACATTATTTATCAAAGTAAATTAAGATATTCAATATTTTATGTTATTGTGTTTTTTTAAGTAAAAATAAAATAATTCACTATGATGATTGCTAATATTATTGATACATTAATAAGTATTTTAACAAGAGGCTTGAACCTAGTCAAAACTTGAGTGTTGTGTCGCGGAACACTAGTTGAGAACCACTGGTCAAAGGTTTCACTCTCACAATAGATTGTTCTTCCAACGACGGGGTGATCGGGGTTTGAATCCTGTTAGAGTGTACTGAGATTGGTTTTCTCAAAATGGTTTTCAACTCTCCCTCCATGAAAATGCAATCAGGCCTACACGTCCTCTAAATTCAACCTTCCCCAACATTAACGTAATTAGTCCATAGGTGTATAACCTGAAACGGGTAGTAAGGCGTGGTCTAATTTGATCTTACGTTCTTAATAATGAACGTATCACACGTTTTTAATTTCCCTTGACCAATCGAAGAGAAACGTATCGTGCTTGTCAAAAAAATTTAACTCGAGATTTTGATAATGTCGATGTGTCACGACTCTTTGAAACCCGAAAAAATTGTTTTCGTGATCCTTCTGTCTGTCTGTCTGTCTGTGTGTGTGTTAGTATACTGGCCTATATCGCAAACCATTTTACTGATCAGGTTTAAACTTGGTATCTATGCCTAGAGCATCGGTTGCCCCGAGAGATTTTTGGAACTAGATACCTAACTCTAAAATTAAGGGTAGTTTACTGAGTGGCCAAACGAGAAAAAAAAAAATTCTCCAAATTCACTTTAATGATTTTGATTTAATTAAATTGATATCCTCATTTTCCCATGAAAATGAATTTGAGGGTACTTTACATAAGCAGAAATTTTCAATTTTGACTTCTTCGCAACAATTTGAGACACGAAATAACTTATCATTGTATTATTTAGCACCGCGTCTTACTACCCGTTCGGGTTATACGCTTAAGTACTAATTACACTAATGGATTAGGAATTGGGAGGGTTGAATTTAGAGGAAGTGAACCCGCATTTGCGTGGAGGGAGAGTGGAAAACCATTTAGGAAACCCCCCCCCCCCAGTTCACCCGACCGAGATTCGAACCTCGATCTCCCCGTCCTCGTTATTATTGTAAGTTGTAGTACTATTCAAACTTAAAATCTTTTATTTGTAATATAATTTTATTAAAACCACTAGATATATACTTTCATGAAGCCCTTTGATGATTTAATTGTTATGCTCTTTGGTGGACAGAGATGTTCCTCTTTACTCGACGTTTCCGTAAAAGTGTTTATTATTTCATTTATGCTCTTTGGTGGAGTATTTTTGCAACAATGTATAATATGAATTTGTTTCATAAATCTTGAGCTTTTAGTAAATGTGTCTTTATTAAGGGTGTGAAGAGGGTGCTGTAGACTTACGCATGATGTTGATCAGATTTTTTTTCAAACTGACTGTTTTACTTAAACAAACAAATTTACATAATTTGGAAATAAACACATCACCCTAGCTTTGGTAATATTTACAGAGCTACAATTTGATATTTTAGTTTTTATTGGCGCGTTCAGATGATAAATCATCGACTATTTTTTAAATAACATTGCTCTTGCCTCATGAAACTTTCTTTATACATGGAGTGTAGAGTTTTATCACTAGATGTATCTGTGACATCTCCAACAAACTTAAAAGTATAACTATTGCAAGAGGGTTGGGAAAGAGGAGAATCGAGACCTTTCTTTCTTTCAATAAAATAACAACACACCTCATTTGTTCTGTCTTCTTATCGTACATTTTCTCTTTCCATCTGTGGTTTTTTTGGTTGTCTGGAAAATGGTATATTTTGTGTGTTGTACCTAAATTGTTTTAGAACTATGGCCTCTTTAAGCCATAGCCAAATATTTCATTTGAAAGAACAAATAAAACTATTATTATTAAAACAACAACAACAAATTTACTAAATTCTACATGGTAAATTTTTTAGTAATGGAAAAAGTGTTGAGAGTTTCATAACATATTGACCCTGTTAGCTGTAAAATGTATTACTTGTCTAGGAATATAAGTCTATTTAAATAGATACACTCTCATTAAAATGCTTGGTTATCAAAATGTTTGTATGTTGTGCATTAACGATGGCATACATAAATGAGAGTTATGTAAAACATATGTACTAGATCAATGGTACTCTAAGTCTAATGGGGTCGGCCATAAACTACGTAACGCTTTTAGGGGTGGGGGAGGGGTGAGCTCTAATGTCTACATGCTGTTACATGGGAGGAGGGTGGGGTACATCAAAGTGTTACGTAACACAGGTCTTAAACTCAAATTCTAATGTTGAAAAACAATATTATTGTTCATGTTTCCACCTTTGATAAACATACTTATAGATAACTTCCGAATATCTGTGGAGTTGAAAATGCAAGTTTAGCATTTACTTTTTGTTTATCAACATTCCGAATGCGCTTAGGTATTATTGTCTGGCTGAGACTACAAACGCCAAGCAAATTCGAAAACACATATTTTCATGCGGATGACAGTGACATGTTTATATTCACAGCATTTGTTTAGATTTGTCCAATCTACTGACCCCATCACGTGCTTTTAGTTGGATAGCAGCTGCCAGTCGAAGCGGCCTTCATTTATAAGTATAGTTGAGTTTGAGTATAATTTAGATTCCTACTGCACATTCTTTTACATAGGCCGTGAATAATCACTTGTGTTTGTATAAAAACCAAAATAATTTCTTCAAAAAGAGGAGACTTGTTCATTGCTTGCGTATAAAAAGCGATATCCAGAAAAAAATAGGGGAAGAGTCTCAAAAAGATGTTGTAGTGAAGTGGAAAGAAGCAAAAAGTATAGAATTTATCTCAAGGCAAGTTTGAGGAGTCCATCAATAATGTTATTTCTTCGTACCAGCAGCATGTTATGAAAAGTAAAGCTTCAAATATCATTAATAATTTACAAAAGGTAGGTGTATTTAAGCCTATACCTTTTTCCTTCTGATAAATCTAATGTGTATGTATATAAATGTAACTATTATACATACGCTATGGTGACTGCATTGTCTAAATTTTCATTCTCTCAGTAGATTAGACGGCCGATGTTGGGGAGATGGGGTTCGAATACCAGTCAGGTCTACTGAGGGTTGCTTTTCCTAAATGGTTTCCCACTCACCCTCTATGCAAATGCTGGTAAATGTTCTTTAAACTTTCATCTTTTTAGTATACTTTTGTAGGGTGGTATAATCAAATTGTAGTTATTCTAAATATGTTTTATTATATTTATCTAATGGAGTAGAAATGAGGAAGGTAGAATTCTAGAGGTAATCTACCCTCATTAAAGTGGAGAAAGATTATAAAACCATTTAGTAAAAGCCACTATGAGTATGCCCGACAGGTATTCAAACCTCAATCTCTGCTACATGAGCCATCTAGTCTTTTTCAATAGTGAAGCCAGGATTGATGTTGGAATGAAACATGAGTCTAGGTATTGATAAGTTAATTAAAGTAAAGTTGTAGGTTAATCGAAAAACATTTGCATGGATGGGGAGTGGAAAGCCACTTGTAAAAATCAACACCCTCAGCTCGCCCGACCGGGTTTCAAATTCCAATTTACCTATTCCCGGCAATCCAACCTATTGTGTGCGTGACACCTTAGACCATCCGATCACGAAGAATATTCCATGGTTGTTGTGTTCTTACCCAAACTGGTGGACACGTGGACTAAACATCAAGTTCATGTAGTCTGGTTTACTGATGACGGGAGGGTCAAGGTTTAAATAATGGTGGATATACTGAGAGTGGTTCTTTATAAATAGTTTTCCACTCTCCTTCCACGCAATTACGAATACCTTTCCTCTGAACTCTACCTTATTCATCTTCGCCACATTAGCGTAATTAAAATGCAAATAGGCCGGACGTGTAGTGAGATGCGGAGCAAAATAAAAGTGTGTCAATTATAATTCACCCACCCCTCCCTCTAATTATTCTGGATACAGCGCTGTATTTTATTTTAGCACCGCGTCTAACTACCGGTTCGGGTTATACGCCAACAGCGCTGTACATATTGGCGAGTATATTTTTGCCCCTTTATTATATTTTACAACAGATTCAACTGGCTACTGGGTAGTTAAGTTCTTGGACACTTTGTTCAGTACCACAACACATTTTCACTTTTGACAAGTTTGGGAAGTGTATTGTATTGTCACACAATACACTAAAAAAAAAAAAGTTTGACATTGGGGAAGTTTGAATGGCTACGGACTACTTTCCCTCCTGCTACACAACTGACTTATTGAAAGAGCTTTAAAATCTATCTAACAGGTTTCAGTAAGATAGCGGAGTAAAAATAAAATCTTGCCATGAGAAGTGGCATAAACCCTACCTCCTTTAGGGGTTGTCCCCTCTTGAGGCCTCTAACGTCAAACACAGTACACAGGGGTCATTCGGTTTAAAAAAAAACAGTGGGGGAAGCTCCTTAAAGGTAAAACTAATACATTTGTCAATATAAAGTGAATCTGACATGTGACGATTATTCCGACCACTGCAACAGCCTGAAGGTAAAAGCGAGAGAATGTCTGTGCGGCGCACCATATCATTTATTTATTTTTAACAGAGGTTTATAAGAATGGCGTCAAACTCGAAGTTAAAAGAGAATTGTAGGAAACTAGTTATAACAAACGCTAAATATCTATATGTTCTAGTCAACACAATGATTTTTTTCTATGAATGAATATAAATTTTATAAAACTCATTCCAACTCTGATTTCAAATTTGTGAAAATAGTCGGTCTTCCTGTATAATAACAGGATCTTTCTTTTTTAGCACCGCGTCTTATTGCCCGTTTGGGTTATACGCCTAAGTTCTAATTATGCTGATGGGTTACTCATTGGGAAGGTTTAATATAGAGGAAGTGAACACGCATTTGCGTGGAGGGTGGGTGGAAAATAATTTAGGAAAAATCACTCCCAGGTCACCCAAGTGAGACTCGAACCTCAATCTCCCCATCCGAATAACCATCGACGTGATTTCTTTTTTATAAAAATGTTCTTTGTTATTTTTTTCATTCCAATTTTTCCTCTATCTTTTGGTGGCTTTTGTCACTGCCCCGGCACCCGCGTCATCCATGCTGCAAATGCCTATAAATGGGTGAAGCCACATTGATATATCACATTTTGTGTAAAAATATTCCCAGTGTGCGGGGTTGAGATTCGAACTTGACCGTCAGTGGCATTACAATCTATTGTCAAAAAAATATTTTGTGTATTCACTAAGAAGTAGAAGGTGGAAACTTATTTGTCAAATTTTACAATTATTCATCTAGAACAAAATAATAAATCCCTAAAATTCGACATTTAACTATAGGGCTGGCTCAAGGGTTTCATGCATGACATCAAATAATATTTTCAATTTTCAGTGCTCCTTTATTAAAGTGCTAGCCAACAGTACACATGGTTTACAAAAGATAATTACATTATGTTGCTGACTTTGCTCTAATAAATAAATTTGTTTTAAGAATGGGTCAATGTCCCATTCGTGATATGCGTGTTGAGGAAAACGTCACTAATTTGACGATTGACAAAGCAGTAGAGCTAGCTAGTGTTAAGCAAGCGTCTTAACTTCAATATCGGTTAACAGATATTAAGATCAAAAAGGAGCCAGCTTGTCATATATCTACAAGTGATAGACAAAGTAGACATATTAGTCAACTAAAACAACAGCCTGGTTCCTCTAAAGGGTTCGTTGTAATGTTTGTGCAGGTTATAACCATCCCTCAGAAAACTATAAGTATCGTGGTTACACATGCAATATTTGCTCACAGATTGCACATTTAGCAAGGTATGCAGAAATAATGGTAAATCGAATAACGTAAATAAGAAGAAATCTTATTTTAAAGGGAAAATTCAAGAAGTTATCTGAAGATATCAAAGATGATAGTGAAAGCTTGTACAATATTAATGAGGTGGAAGAAGAGAGCCTGAATTATCATGTTATTTTGAAGATTAACAATGAAAACATTAAATTTCAATTTGATACCAGGTTATTGAGCACAATAGTACCGTTGAAATTGTTTAGTGAAAAGTTTCCTAATTTAGTGCTAACTCCAACTTCCAAAACCTTTGTTTCGTATTTCAAGGAAAAATCGATACCGTTAGGTACCATTACTGTCAAGGTCGAATATAATGGACAAATTTTCCCGAACCTTAAATTTTTTGTGGTGGAGTCGAATGGACCACCGCTGCTGGGAAGGGCCTAGCTTAGTGAATTGGGATTTCGCACTATAGACACCAAACCTAACAAGATGGTGCAGCCAGTGTTCTTCTCAGAAGACAACACGCAGCATATGCTTCAAGGAATTTCTCTGCAATTTCCAAAGGTTTTCACAGCCCGTCTTGGTAAGTTTAACAAAGGAAAATTGTCATTGTCTCTGCAGCAGGATACTAATTCCAAATTTACTAAGGCTCGCCCAATCCCACTTGCTCTTCAAGAGGGGTTGCCACTGAAATTGACAGACTTTTAAAAGAAGGGATTCTAGAGCCTGTGAACTACAGTCAATTTGGATCGCCTATTGTTCCCGTGATGAAAAAGGGTGGGGGAATTCGAATCTGTGGCGATTATAAGTTGACGATATATCCATGTTTACAAATGGATCAGAACCATCTTCCTAGGATTGAGGATCTGTTTCACAAAGTCCAGGGCAGCAAGGTGTTTGTGAAGCTCGATTTGTCCAACTTTTATCAACAGTTTGATTTAGAGGAGACCTCTCAATTGTTCATGACAATAACCACGCCAAAAGGCTTGTTTAAATATACCTGCTTTCCCTTTGGGGTTGCATGTGCTTCTCCCAGGTCCCAAAAAATAATGGACACCTTACTTGGTAGTCTAGAAGGTACCGCTGCGCTAGTTAATGACATTCTAATAGGGGCTGAAGACCTAGCACAACTCAAAGTTCGACTCACCAAGGTTTAGGTGATACTCAAAGATTGTGAGTTGAATTTGTCCATAAAGAAATTCGAGGTATGTAAATCTTCAGTGGAATATCTTGGCTTCATGATTGACGCAGATTGCTTGCATTCAACTAAGGACAAGGTTCGTGGAAATTTATAAGCTTTCAAGCTGAAGTACGTGAAGGAGCTGCAGTCATACCTAGGATTTATAAATTATTTGTCCACGATTTTGCCCTCTTTAGCCAAAATTTTGGGTCTCCTGTACAAGTTATTGCGTAAAGGTATGCCGTGTGAGAGGGATGAGTGTTATTAACAGGCGTTCCGACAGATCAAAGATGTAGTTCACACTAACCGATCGCTGGCTCATTTTACCCACAGTATACGGTTCATATATCGGTTGATGGGTCAGACCTAGGACTCAGTGGAGTGATTTCACAAAGATATCCTAACGGTGAAGAGAAGCCGCTAGCGTTTGCAAGCTGCTCGCTATCCAAGGCGGAAGAATCTTACAGCCAGTTGTACAAGGAAGGAGCTGGGCTCATTTTCAGCGCTAAGAAGTTTCACACTTACTTATTCCGAAGTATGTGGACTTTGGTGAACGATAATAAGCCTGTGTTAGCTATCGCTGGTCCAAAGCATGGTATTTAAGTGTGTGCAGCAAACAGATTGCTGCGATGGGCTCTAATATTATCGAACTACAGCTATGATGTTGAATGGGTAAAATCTTCCCAGAACGTTGCTGACTTGCTGTCAAGGGCACCACAGCCCGAGTGACCTAATGTTCAACAAGATGTAGATGAGACCATTCACTATGTTCTGGACAACAATAATAATCTGCCGCTTGACCATCATCCGTTATTAACAGCCACAAAGAAAGACCAGGTTATTATGAAAACCATCAATTATTTAAAGTACCGGTGGCCACAAGCTGTTGAGGCTAATTTACAATCCTACTTCCGGTGCAAGGATGAATTCCATTGTAACATTACAAAGATGTAAGGTTACAACGTTGTCCTTCTCAACCAATTCGCCTGAAATATCATACTACCCGCCCCGAGAAACTACGGAAAATAGCCAAAAACAATAGTAAACTTCTCTATTGTTATTCCAGTCCTAAAACAGTCCTTAAATTAAATCATCTCTTTATGTACAATACTCCTTCAACAATATACAAATCAACTTCTACTAATAACTCAATAAATAAACGTACCCCCTGGATCTGATGTCCTGGACACCGAAGATAGCTCGCTGGTTAAATAAACGTCCTAAATCGGCGAGTGGGGCAACTGTACCAAGTGCATCCGCACTCGATGTATACATCATACCGTCAAGTTAGAAACTGACGAACGCAAGTCATGGTCGCCAGCTGTCGGGGGAAGATGACGTCACAGACCTCGCCGGAGCTCGCTACAGACCCCTGACGTAGCAAGCCAATCGTTTGAAGAGGATTCAAATTTCAAAACGGAAAACCGTTGGATCGAGCGGTTTAACCTATCAGAGGCCTGCACGCTGAACTTCCCAAGATGTGGCGTGACTGACCAACTGGCAAATTACCACCCCCCTTTTTGTGCTACGCAACTAGACCAGTATATAACTGATATCCGCTGTAGGATATGGATTCATTCTACAATTATTTTCGTGGAGTCATGGCATTCTAGATTATTATTTTCGTGGAGTCAGATCATTCTATTATTATTTCCGTGGAGAAAAGTTCATTCTTCTATTATTTTCGTGGAGTCATGTTCATTCTAGACTATTATTTTCGTGGAGTCCGGTTCAGACGGATATTATTGTCGTGATGTCCGGTTAAGAATTCATTAAGTTGCTCGTGAAGAGTTCCGTTGATTACGATTATTACTCTCGCAAAGAATTCTGTGTTGACGAGATATGTTTTGTTATATAAATGTGATAGACTAGACTACGCTATGAATAGAGAGACACCTTATATTAAATCTATCAGGAACGCTCGTGCTCCGTATTCTATTGCAAGCTACGACTACTGCTTCTGTCAACATCCGCACGGATCTTCATTACCACTACGTGAAAATGTTGAACTCATCGCTATCGTGGATGGATGGGCAACCTTGGACACGGTAATAAGAAAATGTCTTATATTGTAAATATCCTCAAAAGTGTTTCGTTATATTGAACTTTTCAATTAAATTAATTGACTTAACGTCACGGACTCTTTATATGTTTATTTGTGGGAATTACTTATATTATTATATCTTATTTTTGATATGATCCCAATCTATGTTGTTTAAAACTAAGAATATTTTAGAAGTAAAATTTAGAATCTCTTTTGCTAAACAAGTATGGCTATTTAATATTGTTTATGGTGTATTCTGGAAGAATGTTTTCCTACTATCTATTTTCGCAACATACTTTTGCTACTAGGATGGTCGAGGCCACTATGTTCATTAAATGTTGTTTAGAAATTCATATTAAATGACTATTTTCTCAAAACTCTCTGCTTTGTGTTTCTTATTTATTTAGTTTATTAATCATGTTTAGATCTTACTCGTATTGTGTTTACGGTGGCCTTAAACTATGAGGTAGAAAGAGAGGGCGTAACACCATGTTGAAAGAGATGTGTTGATTTGGGGGTATCGAATTGTGGTACCTTTAGCACTAAGAGCCACCGTGCTACAAGAACTACATGCAACTCATCAGGGCATCGTCAAATCCAAGTCTTTAGCACGCTCATACATTTGGTGGCCGAAACTATATGAGGACATTGCTGAGTTAGTGACATTATGTCCACCTTACAACGCAACCAAGGATAACCCACCAAAGACTGAATTGATACCGTGGCAATGGCCAACAAAACCATGGGAACGCCTCTCATTAATTACTTAGGACTTTTTTTTTTTGGGTAAATACTATCTGGTCATCATAGACGCTCACTCTTAAGTGGCCGGAAGTGTTCTCAACATTGTCCATGTCGGCAGCCACGACCATCCAGTTTTTGCGGCAGGTTTTTGCCCGATTCGGACTACTGGTATACCTTGTCTCGGACAAATAGTCATCCTTTAAAAGTGAGGAATTCCAGACATTCCTAAGGAAAAATGGAGTCCAATGGAATCATGGAGCCCCATTTTGGCCAAAAACAAATGGTGCCGCAGAGAATACGGTAAAGACCGTAAAGCGCTGTCTCCATAGAGCTTGAAGGAAGTTCCTCCATCCCAACTTGACGCGGCCTTACAAAGGTTCCTACTCGATTATAGATATGCTCCCCATGCAACCACCGGGATTTCACCAGCTCAAGCTTTAATGGGAAGGCAGTTGAGGAATAGTCTGGACCTATGTCACCCCCCTCCAACATAAATCAGAGTGCAGAAAGCTCAAGATAAACAGAGGGAGGCCTATGGGTGAGTTAGTCCCAACACTAGCCGTTATTCTGTGGGGACCAAGTCTGGGTGAAGAATTATAGGAGAAATGAATTCAATTGGGTCAGTGCAAAGGTGAAGCAAATACTCGGACCACGACGTATCCGGGTTTATGTTCCACACCTGGATATGAACTGAATTCTACATGAAGACCAATCAAGAAAGCCACCCATAAATACTGATGAAGAACAAGGGCGAGCACCGATTACATCCCAATGCCCGAATAATGTTGAACCCTTTCCTGAGGACACACCGAGTGAGCTGGATCTAAAGCAAGAACCCCGAACCCTTGCAGCTGTGGACCTAAATAATGAGGAAACTACTGGTATGAGTCCCCTTGGAAGAGAACACAGCTTGGAGAGCTCAGTTCAACTCCATCAGCTTCGCACCCTCGACCAGAAACTAAGCCGGTGAAGAGACTCATCGAAGAGTGGGGGGGGGGGGGGGGAGAAGATGTGGGATATTACAGTGGTGTAGTTGGTAACATTGTTTTGGATATGAAACGGTATGATGATCTGTGAGAGGTGTGACTTGGGAGGTGTTATGTGACAAAATAGGATGGGTGAAAGGTAAAATAGTGGTGATTATTTAACAGACATATTATGCAAATATCTTCAAAACCAATTCACATAGAAAATCGATAGGCTAAAATTACTCAGTTTTGAAAGAATAATACTGTGCTATCATAGATCAAAGCTTTACTTTGTTCAAAATAAATGGAATTAATCTGACCTTGAGTATAAACTTTAGGGTCAACATGACCCAGAAATTCTACTAAACTATTTCAATATATTTATTGTTTACAAAAAGTGTTGATTTCCAGATAGTCAAAGATGTGCCCATTTATAATTTTTTCAAATACTTTGGAGTAAATAATTTGTAGAGAAATAGGGCTATATATACAAATATTGGTTCTTGATCCTTTTTTATAAATGGGTATGACTATAGATTGTGAATCAAATAGCCAAAGCTATTATTTATGCTTTTTAGTGAGGATTAATCCATCTAGATATCACATTCTGAAAATTGAAAAATGACACCTGGACACGGGAATCGAACCCGGGACCTTTGGCTTAGTACGCCAATGCTCTACCACTGAGCTATCCAGGATTCGTCCCGCTCCCAGGGTCATTCTTCACTCATATTTTAAGGCAGATCCTATGATGTACGTGCGGAAATCGTCGGCTACAAGTGTGTGATTTTATTTTATCACGAGCTATCAGATAACGCAGCCATCTTCGACTCGGTAGTTGGCTTATTGCAGCCATTTGTACAATTATTATAATTGTACGGGATTGCATATTAAGAATCAAATAGCAATATGCAATCCCGTACGATCATAATAATTGTACAAATGGCTGCAATAAGCCAACTACCGAGTCGAAGATGGCTGCGTTATCTGATAGCTCGTGATATTAATATAATCACACATTTGTAGCCGACGATTTCCGCACGTCCATCATAGGCTCTGCCTTAAAATATGAGTGAAGAATGACCCTGGGAACGGGAAGAATCTTTGATAGCTCAGTGGTAGAGCATTGGCGTACTAAGCCAAAAGTCCCGGGTTCGATTCCTGTGTCTAGGTATCATTTTTCAATTTTCAGAATATGATAACTATAGATTGTGTTCATGCTTCAAGGAATGTTCAACTTGATAGGTTAAGATTAAAAATGTATGCTAACAATGAACTGCCTTGAAGTTCGAAGTCTTACTTTCAAACGATAATTTTAGGTTATAGGCTTGTAGAAAATACGGTATCTACTAAACTCTAATTTTAGTAAGAATCCTAATTTTTAAGGCTTTATTTCGTACCAGAATACTATCTCATATATTATATATTAGTATTTTGGTAGGATAAACGGCCAATCATAACGGAAGTAGAAATTCCTTTCTGGAAGATATTTTGTCCTACTTAAACACTACTATAGGGTAGGATTCTGTTACGAGATAAAGCCTTCCAAAAGCGCTTCCTTCAAAAATCATCGTAATTAGCCTACATACACTTATTTAAAGAAAAAACTCAGCAGTTTCTAACTTTGTTATGCTCTTCAAAGCTTTTACTAACACATTTATTTCATTTAACTAATCACACATTGATGTATTTCATATATTCAATCAAATTAATGAACGATGTCAAAGTGCCAAATTGCCTTGTTTGGGTGTAAGAGAGGAGGAGATAGTTAAAAGTTTCCTTCTCTCTTACACAATGGTATGTAGACGACAGCTCGAAAATTTCAGCCACAGATGTCCATCCAGTTATTTTATAGAGAGCAATGGTGCATACTAATATGTTAGATACTAGCGCCTTATCGCTTCAATGTCTGACCATTGGAACTAGAACCTTTATATATTGTCTTTGATAAATGTCATAGGAATGGTCTTTATAAAAAGAATAATTCTCTCAGGTTAGGTTAAATAAGTAGGTAACATTGAAAGTTCTTTGTAAAAATCATGCGTTAATTTAGTTACAATCTTAAGAAACAAACTCACCAAGTGGTCTTTCAAATGTAAACAAAGGCGACAAAAGCATACTTAAGTTTCATTTTCCTTTCAATAGAAAGGTAGTTATGTGAAACCATAATTTCCAAAGTTATCTTACAGCCTGTAATAGAAGGCTGCACCAAACATGAATTTATCACTTAAAAACATCGCAGAAGAATATTTCAGCTCGCTTAATCCCATAGCAGAAAGAATATCTATTGATGTAGCTGCTACTAAGAATGCCTATGAGGATTTATGGCACACCTTAAATTTAAATGATCAGTGTCAAGTTATAAATGAAACTATTATTCATCCTGAAGTGATGTTGAAATACTCCTTCCATCTTAAAGACACCCCAGAAGTGGAATATTTTACTCATAAGCTAGATACTCAAGAAAAATATGTTGGGGATGATGAGGGAGGAAAAGGATCTGCAAATCAACATTTGGTAATTTCATTCTCTAATAATTAGATAATGGTAAAATAATAAGCTCCTGTATACAAACTAGTCATGTAGGTGAATTGTGTTTACACATCAAAATCACTATATAACAATGTCCACAAAAAAAATTTTAACCGCTTCGGTAGCCGTATGATCTAAAGTGATACTTTCACAGTAGACTAAATTGCCGACAACAGGGAGATTGAGGTTCGAATCTTAGTTGGGTGTACTGGGGGTGTGTTTTCCAAAATTGTATTCCACTCTCCCTCCACATAAATGTGGGTACATTTCCTATAATATAAACTTTCCTCATCCCTAAAACAATCAGCAGTAAAAAAACTCGTGTACATCATAATTAGGCCTACTGAAAGTTTTAACTTTACTTAAATACAGAAATCACACAACTCACGTGTCCAATAAAGCGCCTAAGACATTCTGGCCATGATTTGTGCTCTTTTGTTTATGAAAGGCTTTTTGTTCTTGTACTAATATGTTGTATTTTGTATAACCAGTAGGCCTACTGGTATGTCAATCAAAACTAGTTATGGTAGTCAAAAGTGATAAACTTTGTCTCAAAAAACTAGAACCTGACCTGAACCATTTCATTGATGAGAAACCAAAATCATTCTTACCATTGACAGATACATATTTTATACAACTTAAAGAGTTGAATAATATTTTTCTTGAAAAGAATTCATGTCATCGGGGATGTTACCTATCATCCGTCCCATTTTCAGCTTTTTTTTAAACAGAAAAATATCGACATTTGCCATACCTACGTCTTTGCAAACATAAAAGCATGGAGAAATGAATCAAAAAATCTAAAATCAAATAAAGAAAACATCACTCACGTAAGTGACCTTTTGGCAATTTAGTTTAACTTGGCCTTATACTCTGGAGCTTGAGATTTTTTAAATATAGCATTCTTAAGCTATAGGTCTATAACCTATTTTGCTAGCACCACATCTTATTACCCATTCGGGTTATACACCCACAATAATATAAAAACAAGACTAGGCTTACATTTTCTTTCTAAAAAAAAATCCTTTTGTTAATGACTTTGTTCTAAAGCACATTGAACAACTTAAATTTTAAAAAGCAAAGTAAATTTATCTTCTTTTTAAAATCACACAAACATCCGTAAAGTTTGTACATTTCATTTATATTAAACAAAAGAACCCAGTCAATAAAACTCTGTGAATATTAATTCAAAACGTCATGGAAATAATAAGACAACATAGCTTAAATATACTCATTATTATTATGATACTTAACCAACCTTTCATTTGTTAGTAAATTAATTTTATACTTAGTAAATTAAAGATAAAATAAATTATTTAATGTGTTTTTTGATGATTAAATGCGGATGGTGTACGTCCTCTGATGATGTCATTTTCGGTTTAGTGTTCAGGATTACAGGTGTAGCCCAAAACATCACTGGTAAGTTACACGTAAACATAGAGAGTTACCTAATACACCCTGAAAGTTATTTGAGCAATTTGTTGGTGAGTTTTGTTTGGTTATAATATTTATTAAAAGTTTTCAAAATTTATAAATCTTGGTGTCATTCGATTCTACATACTCTTGTGTGTGTACTTAAGTGAATAAAATATCAACGTATTGTATCGTAACAAAGAAAAAGAGCCTAAAATGGGATGGATAAAGGGTGCCATCCCCACGTCATCAAATGTAAAGCCATAAAATTAATAGTTTATGTGCATTTTATAAGACTTAAATTAATCGTAATATTCCACAGACTCTACAAAATTCCTGTCACAAACTTAAGTAACCAGTGTATAAATTGCTATCTTTAAATTTTGTTTTAATTTTAACACACATTTTTAAAGGAATGTGTTAAATAAAGTGAGTTAAGTTAAACAAAGAACTACTTTTAATTTTAAGTGAGGCTTGAGCTCAAAACATATAAGAAATCCTCCCTTAGACCAACCATTCAACCATGGTTCTGACTCATAGTAAAAAATATGCCTAGCCTATTAAGGACTATCTTTATTCAACTTTTATTTCAATATTGTAGCTCTATAATAAATATTTAAATTAAATCTGGCCCTAGGCCTAATCATGTGTTGTCACAAAACTCACGCTATGTTTAGTTTCACTTGACAAGAAATCTTATTTGGACTCGTCAAGGTTTGTCTTTCCTTTTAAGCATAGTGACCTATAAAAAATATTTTGACATTCAACCACTCTTTAAGTTACCTTTAATCAAATAATACACCCTATTTCACTTTACTAGACTAGAAGTGGGTACTGTGCTCGACTCAAAGTACAAAATATGCCTAGCCTAGATAGGCCCACTCTTTATTTACCTTTTATTTTAACATTGTAGCTCTAGTACATATTTAAATTAAATTCGCCCTTAGGACACAGAAAAGGTATAAACCAGACCCACAACCTCCAGGTTAAAATGCCCGCGCTCATTTTGAGAGCTTGAGTCCTTCAACACAGGGATTACTGTACACAGTTTCAAGTGACACTATTGCTATCAAGCAGGCATTTTTAAAAACAGTTAATTTTAAATATGGTTTTACTAGAGAAAAGACATAAATTTCCTTCTAGTGTATACAAATCAGCTTTCACAAAGCTAGGTTCAGTTAGCAGCCCACCCCTTTCCCATAAACCAACCCTCAAATGAGCCTACTCATACTGCAAACTACAAGGAAAACTTAGAATACACTTATCCTTTTTTGTTCAAGTGAATGTTTGCAAATGGTCTAGTTGTAAACAATCTTGAAACACCTTCGACCAGTAACTTGTCTAAAAAGGTTTGTTCATTGAACGTGGGTAATGGTGTGTGTTAAGGAGGGGATGAATTGCTAGTACCTGAACTCTTGTGTTCAAACCACCACCCCCTTACATCGAACATTTTGAAAGTGAGTTGTTTCACTTGTAATTGCTGTTATCACTGAGAACTGCAACTAGCATTTCTCAGTGCCCAAGGACTCAACCTGGCTCAAGAAGTGCAGCGTCTGGTATATAACCTTGTCTGTGTCCTAGGCCTAATCATGCTGCTGTCATAAAATTCATGCTATGTTTAGTAGCACTGGACAAGAAATCTTATTTGGACTTGTCAATGTGTGTCTATTCTTTTAAGCATAGTATAAAAAATATTCTGAGATTCATTCACTATTTAAGTTAGTACATATCTCAAAATTGTGGCCTGCAGGACAATTTTATCAACCCCACATGCTTTGCTTCAATTAGTTAAATATTTCAACAGATTTAAATAATAAGTTAAATAAAACTAGTTCAATAATTTGTTGTATATTTTAGAAATATATACAAAGATAGAGTAAATGTTTGTTTAAGTGTGGTTTAAATGTATATAATATTTTACTTTAAGATCATGTGCAGTATGGTCATTTCCAGCATTAAACAGAACTGTACCAAATACAGTTATAAACTAATTATGTCATCAAGTTTAAGTGCCAAAGAAGCTTTCAAAACTTATGATTTTTTTAGCACCACGTCTTACTTCCAGTTCAGCTTTTACTTTTAGAAATGGTTAAGGGTATGTATGGTTAATAAAACTATGCCTATAAAGCTATGCATACATGATACACTTTTATGTCTCTAAACAAAGTTGCAGTGTTGCCAATCTCTCTGCAACTCTCGTGTGAACAGGTTGGATTCAGTGTCGTGGAGCGCTCTAATGAGTTTCAAATCTTCCGGAAACATTTTGTGGGTGTCGACACTCATAGCCTAATCATTGTTTGTACATAGTTTGACTATGTCAAGTTTTGAGTGGACAAAATAAAATAACAAACATTTAATATCACTTTTGGAAGGCATTCCGTTGCTGTGGGATGTTTCATTGGAAGATTACAAAAACTCGCTCAACGATTTGATACGCAGGAGAAGTCAGCCGGAAACTTCATAACTGGAGTACTCAGTTTAATATTGAATTAGAAAAACAAGGAAGAGGAAAAGTGGACAAGGTTCTGGTGAATTATATTCCAGCAAATGGGAGTTCTTTGAATCTATACAATTCATACAGTTTTCCTCAAATTGTACAGAAACACAAAGAAATTTTGTGAGTACTACATTTTATTCTAATAGTTACATTTTCATTTTAATGATGTATAAAAATATTTTAACAACACAAATTATAATAAACACAGATAATAGGTATGATCTTTATGTACCTGTATTGCAAAGGCACTTCACCATTGGGTGACACAAAATAATTTTTGAACTCTTCTCATATTTCTTTACTATCATTACTGTAATTATGTCCATGATTTCTCACTAGTGGAAAGAGCTTCCTATCAAGTAAATTCTCATCTCTCCAACTTCTATTCCTGATTCCTTCTTCTGTATAACTATCAAAAACACCTGGTGGTTCATACATTTGTGGTGAATCTCAAGTAATAGGAAAGTTATGCAAATATACGATAGCCGAAATGACAGTTCTCACCTTTTTTTGGTTCTAATAAAATAGCATTTCTTAAAATTCTGAATCTGTTTGCAATTAATCCAAAAACGTTTTCTACAATCTGTCAAGCTCTTGACACTCCATAGTTATAAACTCGATTTGTTCCAGGTTGGTTTTTGTACAGGTATAGTTTCATTACATTTAAGGTTTCATTGGGAAAGCATCATTGGTTGTAATCACAAACGGAACAGGTTTATCTCTTCCCAGAAGAGTTATTGTTTTGGGTATGTTTAGTGGATTGGTTTCAAGAGTGTCTGATAAAGAGAATTTTGAAAGACACCACCACTTGACACTTCCATTGCAGCCGATATCAGCATAGATACATTTGTAATTTGCATCAACCATAGCCATCAAAACAAGGCTGAATGTTTGTTTGTAATTATAATAAATGCTTCCACTACGTGATGGCTTTTCCATGACAATATGTTTGCCATCCAGAGCTTCAATGCAATTGGGAAAATTCCACGTCCTTTCGAAATCACATGCAATCTTGTTCCATCTTCCAAGGTTCTATGTTCCAAGGTTACTGTGAAAAAAGTGTTAATTTATTTTATGGTTTCCTATTCATTGTATAGTTTATTTTCCATTTTTGATATTTTTTATGAATAATAGTCTTTTTTACTTATAGTTTTCATTAATAATTTGTAATTATTAGGTCTGATGATGATATTTACTATGTCAAAACTTTAATTTCTACTAAATAAAATTATAAGAATAGACTTTTATTATTCACAAAATGTAAATGTTAAAAAATAGTAATTTATTGAAACTTTATTTAGGAATCGTATGTAGAAGGCAAAAATAGAAGTCAGTGGGACCTCCGCCAGAATATATGCGGCAAAAGATCTGCAAAACATCAAACATCCAAAAAGAAGATGAAGTTTTGGAGAAGGCGCTAGAAATTTTAAACTAGAATAAGACTCCTACGATGACACCCAAATTTTTGGAAACTTTGTAGCCTCAGCAATGCGGAATTTACGATCAGAGTAATACCAAAGGAAACTTAAACGCAAAATACAAGCAGCCCTTTTAGAAATAGAAAAATTGGATGATGCCTCCACATCAGTAACACCCATGAGCACGACATGGTCTACTGATAATTGAGATGACACTGCCAACTTTTTCATTAATCTGCAGGCTAAATTTATGTTTTAGACTCTGAATAAAATTTATTTTTAACCAACAATACAGTTTTTTTCTTATTGGTACATATTTTACATCGAATTTTTTGAGCAATTGAATCTTTTCTTCTTTTTTCTACCATATTTATCTTCTCAGGTGACATTTCACTATCAATTCGCTCCAATCATAAGGCCTTTTTTTTTAAATAAAAATTTGTTTGAACTTAAAATTAACATAAACATTAAATGTATGGATAACATCATTTTTATTAAAAATGCCTGAAGATGGAGCGGATGTAATAAATATAAATAGTATAAAAAAATAAACATTGGATTACTTAAATAAATTCTATTTAAAATATAAAAACTTTTAACATACTTTCAATTATTCATTCTTCAAAATCTCAACTATAGCTTGACAGCATTCTGGAACAATTTTGGAAATAGTCTGCACTGGGATCCTGAATAAAAATATCAAAAAATGGTAGGAGTCACCTAAAAAAGAAAATGCTGACATTATGAATCAGTTAATAGTGGGAGGGAGATGTTTTTAACCAAACGTGAAATACAGCTCCAGGCTTAATGCCAAACAGTGCAATGTTTACCAGCAGCATAATTTTAGTTCTACCTCAAGTTTGGTAAAAATAAATCTATGCCAGGTATCTTACCTGTAGCTAGAAATTGTAATGTTAGTTTCAATCTTTCTCGGGGTGATATAGAATTTCTCATCACACTATCTTCTTTATTACTGGCGTAACTTTTTCAATCAAATAATCCATTGCTGACATAATGCAATAAATTTTTGTAACACCGTTGTCACCAAGTTTAGTTTGTGAAGTAATGTGTTGAAGCAACCGAAACTCTCTTTTTTTCCCCCAATCCTTTGTCCACACTTCTCTTTTTCATTTTTGATGTTTTCTTTTTATCACTACACAAGCGGCTACCACGGCGGCTAGTATACGTTTGTCCATGTTGACTGATTCACATAAACTACCATTGGCCGAGTGGACTCCAATCTAGCTGAAGTTGAGAGTCGTGTACACAGAAGCGAAACTTTTTGCGACACTTGATCTTGACACGAGTGTACAAAACTGATCTAGCCTAAAAATTGTGGTACGTGGGACGACCAAGACACTTCTCTAGACACTAGGTGTCATCATGTATATGGGCCATAACACTAGTAAAAAATTTGAGAATTAATTACACATGCACATACACACTGTAATAAATAAATACACAAATAACCTATTATTTATGGGCACAATGCACATACACATTTCTTTCACAAGTACAATGTATAATATTTTGTAAGAAATTGTAGTTTATTCAGCATTTCCATTTACACATTTCCGCCAACATAGTTCTTTATTTAGATTTTTAATTTTTTATGCTTGGTTCATGAGTATAATTTGTTTCACAAAACAAAAAATGTAGAATGCACTACCTTTGATATATTTTATTCTATTTTATATTTTATTAGGACTCATAATTAAGTTTAATCATTTGACTTCTAGTTAATTATGAATAAACAAACTTATTTTCTTATGTCCATCGATTGATTAGTGTACAAATAGCTTATGACTGTAAATAAATGTTCTTTATTAGGGGTCAGTCCATTGGAAATCAACCAATCCAAAATTCATAAGACATCCATCATCTCAGAATTTCACGAAACTTGACATAAATGTTTGTTTTACACAGCTTTGTAGTTTAGGTGTTAAAAGTTTCCAAGACATATTATTAAGGATTGTGCATAGCTTTAACCTTATCATAGTTAGAACTTTCTCCTTATCTACTCTCAACTTAACACTTTTATCCATCTTCTTAGCAGCATAAATATGTTCTCGATTTCCAAAAATGCTCTTACTTTATTTAAGTGAATTGCTATAAAACTTCAGTTCATACACAATATTTCTATTTTTAAATTAGGACACATACACAATATTAATTTTTTTAAATGAGGACTCGTACACAAAATATGTTTTCTTAACTGAGTGGCTGGATTAACTCAACAATTTATCCACATAAAGTTAGTGTTTTAAAACATAATTGAAATTGTAGGTGGTATGCTTTGTATTAGACTACAATAATCTACTAGACTAGTAGTCCATTAGAAATAGCTATTAATATGTCTTGCTCATGAACTAAAATTTGCTGCCGTGTTCAATACAACTTTTACAAAACATTTTCATTTGGGATATTTTATTCAAAGCCTCACAACCAAAATAAAATCGTTTTAAAATAGATCAGTTTGTGTGTGTGTGTTTTCTTGCCAGCAAAACCGGTAACTATGCGGGGTTTCTATTCTAGTTTTTGAGTGGCTACCCTGGTTGTGAAGCCCTTGACAGTGTTACTAGAATTATTTGGATGTTGAAGAAAGGGAAGTAACTATAAAAACAATGTGATATATTCAGAAAAACTAAACAAAACATAAGAGATGTTAGGCTTTAAGGAGCTATAATGTTATGCTCCCTTTCCATGATCAATCTAGTCTCCAAATATGCATCTACACAAGACTCGGTGCAAGACATCTTGGCCAAGTCACTGAGACTAGCTGGAAATCGTTCCTCTGCAGCATTACAGACTAAACGATGTAAATCAAATCTAAATAAGACTTGTTATTGAAAAATGTAAATAATAACTGCATATAAGATTTGTTAACCAATGAGAACTAAAATAAATAAGTGTATCTCATTTTGCACAGTCATGCTCGTAATTAGATTGAAGAATTTGCATACAGATTTCATATTTTTAGCTGTCAAGTCACTGATATTTGTTGAGCTGCACGGATAAGAAATGTATATGATTGTAGGTGTATCTGACCTCTTGGGAGAGAAAATAAAGTAATTGGTATACTTTTATACACATTTGGAGTATCTCCTGTAACTCAGGGTAGTGACACTCGGGTGACTGCCCAAATAACCACCACCCTGTGGTAGCGCCACACAGCTGACTGCCCCAGTATCAACTACCATAATGAGGAGCACCAACTCAACGAGCAGACCAGATCAAGGAATTCCAACTTGACTACTCATGCACCATTCTTAAGGTTTGGAGCACCAGATGACGACCTTCAAAGAAGATGACTACCACAATCTTTACCAGATATGGCTCTCTAAAACCTCTCCACCCGCATCCCAAGATCAATTCTCCCTGCCCCCCCCTTTCACTACACCCGACATACCTCCAGACACCACTCTCCACTCAAGCTTCAAAACTCATTCAATATCATTTATTCCGACCTGAGAACAATTTCGGTCAATCCCAAAAGTCCTCTAGAACTCAAACAGTGCCACCTTATTCCAGCGATCCAAACCTATTCCCTGGGAAGACATGACCTGGGACTTTGCCTCCATTTTGTGACAAGAAGGAACCTTATCAGAAGACAATCTTTCTTTGGTCAAACAGCAAAACACAGAGTAACTAGCCACAATCAACGATACTACCACCCGAACACCCACACAACAGCCACACCTCTTCTCCAGACTACTTCCTAAATTTCCACTAACCCAACCCCTTGACTTAACAAGAAAATAAACTCGACGATTATAACATTTAGAGGCAATTATTACATGAAGTGATCAACAGATTTAAATTCACACTAGAAGTGGCTCCTACCATTCTAGAATATCAGTAAAGAAAGAAGTTGCAATGATAAAAGTAGTAGATGGAATTCATTGTATACTGGAAAATAAAAAGATTGCTTTCTTAACATCATTTTCTAATACTGTGCCATCCAAGAATAAAGTTTTTTTTATAAATCCTTCTTTTCTTGAGATATAGTTTTATAATGAAGTGTAGGCCTGATTCATTAATTTTAATCAATTTATCAGTAGTAAAATGAAGCTTTGTTTTAAAATAAAGTAAAATATAAAATAAATAAGCTGAGGGGAATTTGAGGTAGATTCATCTCTTTTCTAAACACTGATTTTGAAAAGTTATTTAATGTACATTTTAACTATTTGTTTAAAATTTGTTTAGTAGGTCTATTTAACTACCTTTTTTCTTTTTCTTTTTTAATTACTGGTCTCTTTTCTCACTGGGTCTCAACCTGAGAAAAATTTAAAACTAAAACTACTAAAAATAAAATAAATATAATCTTATCTGTGCAAGAAATAATATCAGCGATCAATGTCAATTAAGAAGGTAGGAAAGCTTTCAAGAAGCGATAGAGTTCAATAAACTAGTTTGGAACTTATTCTGACCATTTGAATCCATGACACATAACATTGTTTTACTTATGAGACAAGACTTGAGGTTGTCTAATCCACCCAGCAGAAATGGTCTATAAATTAAATGGACATTATTATTCTTTTAACTGTTAATAGTTGGGGAAATAGTTGATCTGATAGTTTATATTATATTTTTCCTCTTTAAAAGTGCATTGATTTAAGAGAATATCTATTGCAGTTTATTACAATACATATACTATACTAAATATCCTATATATACATATATATACTAATACAGTAACATCAAATTTATAACCACGCATAAGTATTTTTACGCAGAAATACATTCGACCTTTTCTATTAGTGTTCATATTAAACATTCAAGGATCTACTCTATTTTGAGAGTGAAAACCAAATCGACACATTTTAATCTAAAGAGCAGAACAAATCACTAACTCATTGAAAATGTTTCAAGCCCAGGTCTAACCCCTTGACTTAAACATTTAACTTGGTTATGTTATACACCTGGATCACCATTTAAATTCACCTTACAATTCTTTCTGCACAAGTTTAGTTTAACTGATATAACTTTTATAATAGGTTTGCAATTTCAATGCCTTAAAACATTTTATGTCATGCTAAATCTCTCTATTTTCTCCACCCTCTCCCATTTTCTTTCTTTTTCTTCTATATATCCTCTCATTTTCCCTTCTTTTTTCCCCTTCTTCCTTCTTTTTTCCCCTTCTTCCCTTTCTCCCCTATTTTCCCTTCTTTTTTCCCCTTCTTCCCTTTCTCCCCTATTTTCTCTTTTTTTTCCCTTCTTCCCTTTCTCCCCTATTTTCCCTTCTCTTTTCCTCTTCTCCCCTTCTTTCTCCCTTTTCCCTTTCTCCCCTATTTTCCCATATTTTTCCCCCTTTCTCCCCTATTTTCCCTTCTTTTTTCCCCCCTTCTTACCTTTCTACCCTATTTTCCTTCTTTTCCCCCCCTCTTTCTCCCTCCCATATTGCTCCTATTTCCTATCATTTTCCCTCAGCCATTCTTTATTCCTTTTTTTCTACCTTCATTTCTTTATTTTATTTATTTCACTCCCTTTCTCTCCCCTTCCTACTAATATTATTTCCACCCCCATTCATATGTTTCAATCTCTCTCCTCTCCCTCTTTGTCTGCCTCATTCTATCTTAGAAATGTACATTTATTACTGCCACACATTACTTTCATGGATTGTACATATTTTTCCAAAGGAAAATAAATTTACTAAAGCATAGTGTTGATTTACCCCATGAAGTGTTTTATCAATAATTTTTCTTTGTGTGGAAAACTTCAAAACATTCTGGGTGATGAAGAGGAACTACACAATTTTTACATCATATTGTTTAACTCCGTTTTACACAGGAGGTACACACTTAGCACCGTTTTGTTGGGTTTTTCTTCTTTGTAGCAGGGATGTGCTCAGGAAAATCCACCCATTGTTTGCCTTGAAGTGTCTTGAAGTCTGGCTGGGGAGTCTTCCATTAAAGGTTGACTTATGTAGTTAGGCTGTTATACATTTTCCAAGATTTGCTTTGCAACATTGAGTCTGTAGTCTGAATATATCAACCTCTTATAGTTATGTATATTTTTGTGCAGAGTGTAAGAGTTGAAAATATTTTACGGTATCCGTGTACATATTTTCTTATTGGAGGAAAGGTTGTAAGAACTTGATCCATTCAGTCTACACCACCTATTCTTCCATTGAAATCAAGAACAGGTTTTGGCTTCTATACAAACTATCCAGCATTTCCCTGTTCCCGAATCCTTCTCCTCTTTCCTGTGTCTGTCTTTACAGCATTTTTTGTGACGATTTGATGGTTGAGAAACATCCTTTTTGTCCTTCCACTTTAGAGCTAAGATATTGTTACACGACCGGTGTGCTGTCTCATCTCCTTTTAGCTTCAATGTTTTTAGGTCAGCTGGCATTTACCTTGTTATCGAGTAGTTTCTTGTATAGAACCTGGAGAGCTGTACCAATTAGGCTATCAAAATACAAGTTTTATCCTTTGTTTAGGAACATGTCTACCATATCAAGAACTACAAATTCATTAACTAGAGAATACGAATTTGCTGCTAAATCTTGTCTTGCATAAATTGTGAACTTTGAACAATATCCAGACCTGCTTTAGTAGCGGCATTGTCTAACGTTATAGTCTCGCAGTAGACTAGACTTCCAATGACTGGGAGATCGAGGTTCAAATCTAGGTTGAGTGTACTGAGGGCTTTTCCCAAAATGACTTTCCACTCTCCCTCCACACATATTCGGGTGCACTTCCTATAAAAATAGCCTTCCTAATCCTTAAAACCAATAGTGTAATTAGTACATAAGCATATAACCCAAACGGATAGTAAGATGCGGTGCTAAAAAAGGACAGAATTGGATTCACATATTTGATTCCAAAGCTTGGGTTGTACTGAGTAAAAATCAAGCGATTCTTGAAATTCATCAGGCTCTCATCAAAACTAATATCTTGGTTAGGTACATATAATTTATAAAAGCATTTATCCATATCAGTAATTAGAGGCCTCAGTTTTCATAACCCATCCTGTGGATTCTCATCATTAGAAAAATGGAAAAAACCTTTTTTACTACCCTAAACCTCTTATAAGAAATATTTTGAGCACATATTAGAGTCTCAATTACTGCTAGTTCACTCTGGGAGTACTGTAATTTTGGTTTTCTAATCTGTGATAAAAATAGATGACGCAAAATGTGTGTATGTTGAGAAACCACTTGGTATCACATATGCCAATGAAAAAATTGCTATCATTCTCTTGCACATCATGATAGTTTCTGAAGATATTTTACACCAAAAATCATTAGAAGCAAGGAGGTAGTAGCACTGCTGAAATGGTATCTAGAATACCACACTTACTGATAAATTGATAACTAAGTCAATTTTTGTCATCAGAAGACCATGCACAGCCTCAATTGTCATATATACGCTTTCATTTCTCACCCATATTTACATTTGTTTGATTATCTGAATCACTACTGTCAAAAGAGCTATCACTTTCACAAGACCTATTTTTGTTTTTATTATCACTTACCTCATCAGTTAGTTTTACACATACATAATCCTCAGAAAAATCCACATCCTCATAATCATAATCACTAGTATCTACAAAATAATTTTCATTATCAGAATTTCAGAAGTATCTGTGTCATTTCTTTGTCAGCAATTTTATAGGCTGAGAAACTTTTTGTTTACTAACTGATGTCATTTCATATCTTCACTGCATCAAAGTAAACACCTGCTATTAATGAAATAAATAAAAGAAAAAACAGAATAAAAAGAGGAAATGCTTTGCTTGAAATGCATTAATAAAGCCACTAAGTTATATTTATACAACTCCAGCCACCTATGATGTACAAGCAAGAACACATGCTATGAGCCCTGCTTGTAATTGTATCTCTGTGGCCTGGTATGTTATGACAAGCATTACTCATAAAAAATCTTATTTGTATTTTTTTTCTATACTTAAAACCATTGTCACAAAGTTCAAGTTTAATATGCATCATTTTTAAGGTATAAACTTTGAAATATGTTATATTTAGCCATAATCTTCTAAACACTATTGTAGAGGCTTATGTAGACTTAACCAAAAATACCATTAGCCATACTTGAATTATTCATTTGTCACCACTAATTTATCAAATTCAAAACTTCTGAAACAAAATTATTTGCACCGTTTTACAAAGTGCAAATGTATGTAACTATGCCCATTCTCATGGCTCTGTTCAGCCAGAAGCCTAGGGAACTCTGGTTCGATTCTAGGGTTAGATTCATGAAAATATTTACAATTTGTGTGTTTGTTATTTTGTTATTAGGAACTCTGGTTCGATTCTAGGGTTAGATTCATGAAAATATTTACAATTTGTGTGTTTGTTATTTTGTTATTAGTTTAATACATTTAGATGCTTAGGGCTGGCTTTGTAGTATTTTCAACTAATCTTATTTGCCCATATTGTTAGTTTGTAAGTAATCTATTGTTTTAACCCGTGTTTTTAGAAATTGCATGAGTGTTGAATATTTCCATACAAACAAAAATATATTTACTTAATCAACCTTTTATACTTTTTCTTATACTACTTAGTACTGATAAGCACACAATAAATGTTTGTAAATTAAATTTTAGATCCTTTTTTATATTTCATACTTACCATAGTATAAAATACTACATTTTTCTTTCAGGCCTGTAAAATCATCCCACCATTTCTTATACCATAAATAAATAAAGCAATGTTTTATATATAATATTAATATATATATATATATATAATATATATATATATACATATTATATATATATATAATATAATATATATATATATATATATATATATAACATATATATATATATATATATATATATATATACACTTTATATTATAACGTTCTTTATTATTTACAAGCCTCAATAAACTAATAATGTCTACCCAACAAAGCATGTTTAAAACTCTTACATTAATTTGTTTACAAAGTGGGAAGGGAGGCACACACAGACTAAAGAAAATATAGTTCTTAATACAAGGAGAAACTAAAAATTATGTTGGATATTAAAATGTATGCTAATTTTAGTTATTCTGTGCATTAATGTTTCAGGGATTTTCATGGCAAGATGAACATTCTTCTCCCTTTACCTGGCTAACACAAAGTCAGCTTAATCTTAACATTTTTAAAGATTCTGAAATTTCAACAAAGAAATCAAGAGGTTCTCTCGAGTCACAAGAGCCATTGGTGCCAACAAAGAAACCACCAAGTGTGTATTCATTTGTTGATCCTCCAAACATTGTTCTTGGAGGATCAACAACAAAACTAGTTTCCAATACTAGATTAAAGTTTCCACCCAAATCTTCTAACACTGAAGATAATTCAGAAGGCCTCATACTTAGATTAAAAAATAAAACTGCTGTATTAAAGATCCAATCTTTAAAATCAGTTGTGGGTAGATCAGGAATCAAAAAGGTTAACAATATGCAAGAAAATGAAAGCTTAGTTACAGCTAATAACAAATGTACTGTAGTTCCTAGTTTAAAACTTTTGAAACCAGTAGGTGTCAAATCTGCTATATCTAAACCAAAAAATCCTCCACCTCCCCCACCTCCAGTGAAGTCACCTTTAACAGAGAAACCTCACCATGAATTTGAAACAAAGGCTCTTTTAAGTACCACTTCAACTAAAGATTATATGTCACCAATGAATATCAATAAAATTTTACTAGAAAAAGAAAAACATTTTGAAGATTTCAATCCGTCCACCTCGGGCAGTGTTCTCAAGACAGGTTTTGACTTTTTGGATAACTGGTAGATAGCAATTTTTCTTTGATAGTTTTAGACTTTTTAATTAAAAATATTGTACTGCTATTAAATTAGACAAATAGTAGCTCAAATTACTTTAAATTTATGAATACAAAATATTTTGTTACTTGAAATTATTAAATTCTACAAGCAAAAGTAACCATTAAGAGAAAAATACTTAACTAATCCTAAACCATATATTTTTAAAGGGGTTTAAAATCCATGATTGTCTCTCCTGGACATGTATTAACTTGTCATCAGGATAATGGACACTGATTGAATACAGAAAAATCTCTCTGCTAGCTTTAAACTTTAAATTCTTTAAAAAAAATTGATGCGCTCGATTATTAACTACCATTTAATTTATTCAAACAGTAAGTAATCCAATTATTCATGCTATACATGTGCCTTTGACTGATATACCATTTATTTTCAATCACCCCTAAGATTTTTAACACTAATTTAATTTATCAATTTGTAAATTTTAAGGAGTTTTCTCCACTATTGAAGTTCTACTAGAGAAATCAATAGGAGTCAAATGTGCCTGCGTCCTTGAAAAAAAAAATTATGATCGATTTGGATGTTTCATAATCTAGCATCACTATTATATTATTATTATTTATTATTAATTATAGCATCAATAGTATCACTATTTTCTTAAGAGGGTAAATGTATTTTTCTCTAATTTGCATAAATTGCATAATATTGCATTCAAGCATAGATCTCATAGAAATAAGCGAGCTAAAATCATATGTTGAAATCAATTCATAATGCCTCTGTCAAACTGGGTTCCTAATGAAGATGCAGTACCTCGATAGTATGAACGGTGGATGGAAGACTCATGATGCAAGACTGTATTGAGGATGCTATATGTATCCATATTTTTAATATTCAGAATACTACATTACTTTTTTGTTAAATATGCCTCATCTGTGGAGAAAATTGAATAAAGGGGTATTTTATGTGTCCATATGTAGTGTCTACATACAGTGTACTAAATATCAAGGTTATTTTAAAAGATTATAAAAAATATTGTAGGGCCTATTTATTTTATGTTTTGTAATAGGATTGATAGCAATTTTAATGTTTTGTACTATTGTGTAATAAAAGTGATAATTTCCAACACTTTTTTATCTAGTAAAAATATAGTTTTTCCATTAAAACTATGTCATATAACATTTTATACAAACAAAAAAAGTAAATAAACACCTGCCTTATTTTTGCAACTTACTAAATAAAAAATTCTGTCTTTAAGAAAATATAGTAGTTTCAATATAACTTGTAACTAATATTAATGGTTTAACATTATATTTAAGATTTATTTGATGAATTGATATGCATCTAGAGGTTTGAAGTTATTTTTTGTTTTAATGTAGATCAGGGCCACACGAAGAAGGGAGGAAGAGTGGTGTTTTGGGGGATCAGCCACCCCCTTAACCTCGTGACGGTATCATTAACAACTACATTTATATTTGGTATTCCTCAGTACCTAAGCCAGTAACAAATTAAAGTCTTATAAGATTCATAACACCTAATACTCCAATTAATATATATTTTTTAAATAAGTTATTCAAGAAGGATTCATTGTTCAAAACAATATTGTAATGTTCATCGGGGGGCATTAACCATGAGCCACTGAAAGTATAAATAAACAAACACCCACCTCCCTTCGCACCAAATAAATCTGAGTAACCCGTTTTGGTGGCTGCATGCATTAAGGCGCTACTCTCACAGTATACTAAATTGCCAAGGATGGGGAGATCGAGGTTCAAATCTCGGTCAGGTGGTTTTTTTCAAAATGGTTTGCCACTCGCCCTCCATTCAAATGCAGGTACACTTCCTAATCCCTAAAACCATTAGCTTAATTAGTACATAAGTGTATAACTCAAAATGGGTAGTAGGACGCTGTGCTAAAAAAAAATCTGGGTACTGCCTTGTAAGGCACAATTGTATGGCTTATAGTAGGGATACACTGATACATGAAAATAGGTTTCAGACTCGTGGATTCGACAAATAGGTGATGCACAGAACGGTAGTGCATGTGTGTGGCCTACCTAAGGTTATTTTAACATTAAATATCTCTCTACTTCATTTGTTTTCAAATCAAAATCAAAAGAGTTTATTTAGGAGAGGGGATGATAGCTAGATTCACATATAGCTTACGAAACCCCTTTCAAAATTATTTTAGTACTTTTAATAACCACATGCTAAAGGTTTTTCCCCCCCCCTCTTGTGTCTCATTGCTCAGTTTTACTTAAGAACTGGATTAGTTATCTCAATACTTAAATGATTCCATCTTCACTCTCAACTGTATAATGTGTGTATGTTTTAAAGATGATTTTAATGTTATCCTGTATTATGGTTTATAACTAATATTTAATTTAAACAGTAGTTATTAACTTGTTAATATGGTGTGTTACAATAAAATTTGTGAGTGCTAGGATGAGAAGCTCGAACATCTGTTAAACACAGTTCACACTAGATTTACCACATGAAAGATCCTAAGTGTAAAGTAGTAGTGTGATTATTCATGCTAATTTCGCTATTTGCGATGCAAATTCCAAACTATATTGTTTCACTTTAAAGATCAATGATAGAATAACAATTATATTCCTTCTTTATATTTGCAGGGTATCTACCAATATTGGAAATACTGGAATATACTGGAATTTTGAACCAGATACTGGAAAAATATTTAGCCTTTTTACATTGAGTGAAATGTTGGATTAAGCATTTTGAGACCACTAATATTATTTGGACTACTGATAGCTCTATTTTGACCCCCCCCCCCCCTCAAATACTCTCCCACTGGTCTATCTTGTTTGCCACACAATTAGTTGACCTTGTAGATTACCTTGCAGTGGGAATGTTTGCTTCACTTGGTGACCTTTTTATTCTCAGTCTCTACACTAAGCCCTTCCTTTACCTCTCCCCCTAACATACTAGAGAAAGAAACAAATAACTGTTTTGACTACACTAGCAGCCAACCTCCCCCTTACCACCCCCCAAACTTTTTTCCAGCAGTAACCATTATGAGTGATGAGTTACTAGTAACTGCTAAAGTTCAAACACCACTTCACACTATTGGTGTACCTGCCTGACCTTGATATTCCAATGGCGCAGTACAGTATTTGTTGTGTTCTTCATTCACCCCTCATCCTCCCCCTCTCTCCTCCCCTCTCTCCTCCCCCTCTCTCCTCCCCCCTCTCTCCTCCTCCCCACTCTCTCCTCCCCCTCTCTCCTCCCCCTCTCTCCTCCCCCTCTTCTCCTCCCCCCTCTCCTCCCCCCTCTCTCACTCCTCCTCCATGCAAAATAAAAACTACCATTCCTAAGCTTGGCTTGGTGTGAGTATTCTGCAGATCCCACTTGTTTATCTTGTGACCTTTGTGTTTAAGAAGAAATGAGTAAACTCATTAAAGATGATTGGTTGGACAGTAAAGTGTTTAAAGATTGACTGTGGCTACAAAAATGGGGTGTGGCTGTTCATGGACACGGCCGTGTGTTGTACGTGAATACGCTTTATGTAACGGGTTATATTTTTTAAATAAAATATTTTTATTTATGTATTTAGGATAAAAGCAAGGAAACAAATAATTATTGTGCTACAATATAACTTTACTAATGTTTTATATACAATCGATAGATTGACAACAGCTGACGATTAAAACTTAAACGAACATCGTAGCTTCTCCAAGTCAAAAGTTATACTAATTGCAAATCTCGATACACAGCAAAATAACCTCAAAATGGCGGCGCTTCCCCCTCCACAGCGCGCGATGCGTCACTGTTCTCGCTTATCATAATGAATTCTTTGATTCTTTAGCTATACAGTGGTATAATTTAATTTTGGATGTAGAGGAAAGATTCGAAACTACAACACCAAACTGTATCCCCCGATTTTGTTATCATTAGGTTTTTTGGATTGCTCCCGTATGGTAGCAAATTTAAAGACTATTCACGTCAAAAGTGGATTGTGATAAAAGTAAAGGCCAGTATTCTTTGTGTAAAACTAACTTTGATATAAGTAACATGGGAATCTTCAAACAAATCTCATGCCAAGGGAAAGAAGCATATTGACAGAGTGAAAGCTGCTAGTGGGAGCAAAAAATATTGGACTTGGTCCCTACGGTCAAAAATGCAGTGTCATCTGTAGGCCTACATGAAGATGTACATTTTAGTGCTAATGACCATGAAGTAGTTTTGAAACCTGAAACTAGACCTAGTTGTTCTATTCAGAGCTTCCTTGTCAAAGATGAAGTTTCTCATGCTGAAAAATTGTGGGCTATTAACACATTCTTCTGCTAGAAGTTTTTCTGCTTGTAGTGATCTTTATAAAGTAATGTTTTTCGATAGTGATATTGCCCAGTAATTTCAAATGCATAAAGATAAACTTGGGTATGTCATCGTGTATTGACTAGGTCCTTTTTTCAAAAGCGAGCTTGTGAATATGGTTAAGCAATGCTCATTTTATTGTATTTCATTTGATGATAGCATAAATACTGTGGCTCAGAAGACCCAAATGGATGTTGTTGTTCGCTTCTGGAGTGAAAATGAAATTCATACAAGATATTTAACATCTTGCTTTTTAGGTCATGCAACAGCTCAAGATATATTAATGAACTTATTATTTGCACTAAAAGACGAGGGCTTTGATCTTAAAAAAATGCTTCAAGTTTCCATGGATGGACCCAATGTAAACCTCAAATTTTTAAGTGATCTCAAAAGTTACTTGAAGGAAGATTCTCCACAAGATCTTGAGTTACTAGAATTTGGAACTTGTTCTTTACACATTGTCCATGGTGCTTACAAAACAGCACATGCTAACTCTAGTTGGACTATAACCAGTTTTGCGCTCACTATATTATTTATTTAAAGATTTTTCAACAAGACATGCAAACTATCAAAGAATAACAGGATCATCTCTTTTCCCGATGAATTTTTGTTCTATTAGATGGGTAGAAAACTCAAGGGTGTTAAGAGAGCAATGTCATTGCGGCCGTATTTAAAACGGTATTTTTATTCCAGCAAGCATACCTCCAAAATCTGATAATTTTCAAACACTAAGCAATTTTGTGAAGATGAACTTCTGACATCAAAGTTGGATTCATGCTGTCAGTTTTACTTGATTTGGAGCAATTTCTCACCGAATATCAGAGCAATCAACCTCTATTGCCATTTATGTTTGCAGATCTAAATAAACTACTTGAGCACTTGATGAACAGAATTGTAAAATGTGATGTAATGAATTCAGCAAATACTTCAAAAAAATTGTTAACCGTTGATTTAAAGAAACAATCCAACATTAAATCACTCCCTACTGTAGATATTGGGTTTGCAGCATCAGCAGCTTTGAAAGGTACTAAAGACATCAAGATACCATCAGTTCAGAGGAGATTGTCAAAAATCCTAGTTGATTCTGCAACAAACTTTACATAATGGTCCTCTCTCTACAAAATTGTCAAGGGTGCTAGTTGTCTCTCTCCCGCAGTCATGCTCAATCCATCTTTTAGGACCTATAGGATAACTTCTGTATTAGAAGTCCTACTAGACAAGAAACAACTATCTAGCGTTCAAGCTGATGTAAAAAGAGACTACTTGGAGTTTGTATCAAAACAAGAAGTTATTGACTACCTTAAACAATTCACTTCACATGGTGACCAGCTTGATAAGTTCTTCATGAATATTTTTTCTAGAGTAAATGCATCCCAGGAATTACATTATTTCACTAAAAAAATTTTTGTTCTCTTTCATAGCAATGCTGCTGTTGAGCGAAGTTTTTATGTGAATAAAGAATGTCTGGTTGAAAACCTACATGAGGATAGCCTTATTGCTCAACGTGTAACTTATGATGCAGTCACTGTAGCGGGGGAATTTTAAATATGACAATTTCAAAAAAGATGATTCATGCTGTGAGAAATGCATCAGGAATTTTGGGAAAGAAGCATTTGAAAAAAGAAAAAGATTGAAGTAGACTAAAGTCAAAAAAGAAAAACAGCATTTGAAGAAATAAGAAAATTAGAAGTGAAAAGAACAGTTTTGCAGAAAGCTAAGGAAGAGGCAGAAGTGTTAGATCATGAAATGCAAAAATTGATAAAGTTTTGTGGTTGAATGAATTTTAACTTTTATCTACATTCTAAAAAAAAAAAATTGATTTTGGGTTTTATCATCTTAAATTTTAATAATGTTAGGTAACTGCAATTATCTTTATTTCCAAGTAATTTTTTATCAACATAATATTTGTTGGTTACTTTTCATTGAAGATTCTGTATCTTTATTGCTTTATATTTACTAAACAAATTCATTATCAAAAATATACATGTGAAACTGTCAAGGGTGTGTGGGGATAATAGTTTTTGTGGTAGAGTAAACTCCCTGGCTGTGATCATTCTTTGAAGTTGCGCCACCAAGGCTGATTACTTGTACCTCTAAAGTTCTACGAGTGAGGTGAAATGACCTACCAATTTTGCCAGGAGAGGTATTGTCACATACCTTCCAGGGTTCTTTTACATGCCACATGAAACCGATGGCCTTACTTCCCCTCTGAAGGATGTTGAGCTATGATTTTTTCCCGCTCAAGAAAAAGCCTTCAGCCTCTGTTGGGTTCGAACCCACAAACATCGGGTCCTGAGGCGAGCACTTTACCCTAAGACCACGAAGGTCGATGGTGGTATAGGTCATTCAAAGAATGTAATGTGTGTGTGTGTGTGTGTGTGTGTGTGTGCGTGCGTGCAATGCGTGCGTGCGTGCTGTGTATTAAAGAATGGGTCGGATCCACCTTTTTTCAAATCTAAAACTTTATTTTGCCATCAAATCCCTAATTACAATTTGAATTTTAGAAAATATTGTTAGCTTAAGTGTTTTAACTTTCCCAATAACTAGAATTTTTTCCTTCACTTCTGATGTTGTTTACATTAAATGATAAATTAATGATTTGGGGTTTGGTTGTTAGGTTTTTCCTATCATTATTTTGGTTTTAACCACAATAAACTATTTAACTATTTTAATACCTTTAAAAAATAAATGGTACGAACTCCACATGAACTTTCTTGCTCTATTTTTTAGAAATGGAGATATTTACTTAAAATTCGTAATATAATATTCACTAGCAAACCCGGGAACAAAATGTGCTAGACATACGTAAAACATTTTTTATTCGTGGTTTTAAATTTCATAATTTTATTTTTAAAGAATTAACGTCTTTATTTGTATATTTGGATCAATACAAAATATCAATATTGGGTCAACACTTCGTATTAAAATTTTGAATTCCGGTTAAAATTGTCATTTTACTAAGGATATCTTATGGTTATTGCATTACTATTGAATTTCTCTTTTATAAATTTTGACCAATTAAATGGGTAATTATTGACTATTGAGTCTAAAATGAGAGAGATAGAATTGTTATAGCCGATTTTGATAAAATTGAATTTTTATCTTTTCACTCTTTAGTAAACTGCTATTAATTTTAGGGTTAGACAGACGGCACTGCAAAAAACACTTTTTAGGGTTCAGGGGGTCATGAAACGTCTACATCCATCAACATCTCGGGCTATATTTTTTTTGACAGTTTTAATACTTTACCTTAAAGTTTTGTCAAAGTTAAACGAAATATATATTTGTGTATAACTTGAAAACTTTTGGTTTTATAAAAAATATATTTCGAGTAAAAGAGTTTATTATAAATAGATCCACATGTATGCAATGCTAAGTAATTTTATATCTCAACCACTTACAGAGATAAAATTAAATTTAGAATTGTATGCATCAGGCGGGAACCCCTATAGTCATTTTGATGAAAAGTTGAGGGCAGCCATTTGGTTTTTAATATTGATCAAAGCTTAGAAATACAATTTAACCAAAATTGTTAGAGCCGATTTTGATAAAATCGATTTTTTCTCGTTCCACCCTTAAGGAAACTACCCTTAATTCTAGGGTTGGATATCTAATTCCAAAAATACTTCGGGGTAAACCTATGAAAACCCTATATACCAAGTTTTAGCCCAATCGGTAAAATAGTTATGCTCCATCCCGAGGTACTGACTGACTGATAGACAGACAGACGGCATTGGGAAACAACTTTTTAGGGTTTGGGAGGTCATGGGACGTTGGCATCCATCAAAATCTCGAATTCAAATTTTTTTTTTTTGACAATCACAAAACTGTAAGATAGCGAGAAAGCAAAAATATTGATATTGGGTCCCCGTGGGTTAACACTTCGTATTAAAATGTCGACTTCCGGTTTAAATTTTTCGACATATTATCAGGTGTTGCAAATCTATGGTTATTTCTTTGCTATTAAATTTCTCATTTATACATTTTGACCAAATAAAATAGGTAAATATTGACTTTTGACTCTTAAATGATAGAGATAGATCATTGTTGTACAAACATTTCTCATAAGAGGTTGAAAGAAAGAGAACATACACTTTTTGAGAGACTTACTCTATGGCATTAGAGAATTATTGAGTTAAAACTTAAGTAGTATCTCTTTACAACCAAGGATCCAAAATTGTATTAATATATTTGCCAATATCTCATAAACTGTTGGTTTTATAAAAATATATTTCATTTAAAAGTTTTTTTTAATAGTACTACAATTTTGCAATGATAAGTTATTTAGTATCTCAAATAGTTGCGGAGATGCGGAAATTTCCGCTTCTGTAAAGTGCCCTAAAAGTCATTTTCATGGGAAAATGAAAATAGATGGTTTATTCATAATCTTAATCAACGCCTAGTTACGAATTCGTTAGAGCTGATTTTGAAAAAATTGATTTTTCCTCTTTTTGCTTTTTACTAAACTACTATTAATTTTGGGGTTACAAATACACAGACAGGCGGCATTGAAAAGACCACTTTTAAGGGTTTGGGGTGGGGGGTGGGGGTCATGAGACGTCACTATCCATCAACATTTCAGGTTAGGTTTTTTTACTGTCGGGAATATTTTACTTTTAGTGTTCGAAAAGTTAAAAAATATATATATTTGCGTATAACTTTAAAGTTATTGGTTTTATAAAAAAATTTTGTGTGTAAAATATCTGTATTATAAATAGATCTACATATCTACACTGATTAATAATTTCATATCTCAAATAGTTTCAGAGATATGATGAAAAGTGAGAATTTACACATTCGACCGGAGCCCTTAAGGTAATTTTGCCGAAATATTGAGGGTAGCCATTTTGTTTAGAATATTTATAAATCTTTTGATCAAAATCGTTAGAGCCAATTTTGAGAAAATTGCTTTTTCTCTTTTTGCCCTTCAGTAATCTACCCTTAATTTTAAGGTTAGATATCCAATACCAAAAACCCCTCGGGGCAACCCTATGAAAACCCTAGATACCAAGTTTTAGCCCGATAAGTATAATAGTTATGGCTCTAGTCAGAGGTACAGACAGACGGAAATTCAAAAACAACTTTTTCGGATTCGGGAGGGTCGTGAAACGTCGAGATTCATCAAAATCTTTAGTTCGATTTTTTTGATGATCACAATACTTTCTCTACCTGTAAGATAGCGAGAAAGTAATAACTCAAACTCAGTACCTACTTAAAAAAATTATTTTGATTTGAGTCTTGAATCCATGAATATTCCTTGTAGGTTCTAGGGTCCCATCCTTACTATATACTAGAA